>BGPR01010604.1:28462-43184 GCA_013235015.1 Araneus ventricosus
GATACCGAGGTCCCATGGTTGTCACAGAAATACTCCCTAGTGATACATATAGAATCTCACAACTAGAACCTAGTAATGGACGTCTCTATGCTACAACGGCTCACGTCAGTCAGTTAAAAGCCTGGAGGAGCTGGAATGAAGACGATGATGACTCTAGTGAAAACTCCGATGATGAACCTGAAGTGCAAAGACCCAAACGAACTGTACGCAAACCAGAGCGTCATGGAGTTTATATGCCGGACAGATAGAACTTTTGTAATTTTTTTTATTTCACTGTATTTTATCTTTTATGAATGTATATTTGTTTTTGTAATGATATTATTGAATGTAAACAAAATTTGGTTCAATTGAGGTCAATTGAAAAGTCAGGATGGTCGAATGTAAGCGTATTTAATATTATGCCTGACAAAAGCATGACTGCAACATAATTATTGTATATCAGTGTATGATATCAGGTAAGTGGCAATAGTAAGATGTGTGCTACTTTGAATTCGATTTTTAGAAATAGTCTAGTGATAAGTACGAGTACGAATATGGTTGACCGATGTTACGTTGTATGCAGTTACGTTGTGCTTAATAAATGCTGTTTTGTTTTAAAAAGAAGTCTTATGAATGTCAATCGAGAAGCCAACACATACATGAACATATTTTCACTATTTTGAAGTAAAAGACTAATACGGAACATTTTTGACAATTCAGTGTAATAAATTGCATTTAAAAGCCATGCAATGGAAAAGAAAATAATTAAAATTGTGAAAGCCGGGGAGAGACCCTTTAACAAAGGTAAAAATAACAATATTCAATGCGGTTAATCAAACAAATGAATGAAAGACTTTGATTTATTTAGTTTTAATAGAACATAAAATAGAAGTACACTATAACCTCTTTCCAAGAAATTGGCATTTAAGATATTTAAAATACAAAATACATTACTGTATCGAATATCATACGACAAACCAAAAATACTTTTTCGTGCAAAGGGGGAAGTTTTCATTTATATATTATTTATTAAAAGCACATTATTTACAAAAGAACAAAATACGCAAACACGTTTCACTGGAAGAATATTTTAGTCCAGAAATAACTTGGTACTTTGAGTAGCATTGTTTGCAGGACAACTGAGTTAGGATTTTATCTAATATTTAAAACTAGAAGATTTGTGCCAGTTTAAGACGAGCTTTCATCCTGCAAACCATATCTAAGATCTGATATTAACAGATTTAGTCACGAAAGATGTAATACAAATTCTCATGCACGTTGGCAGAGTGCATAGTAAATAAATGAAAAAGTACAAAATATTACCTTTTTAATGATATCAATTGAGTTGCTTTACGATTTTTTCTTTAATTTTAATAAATTATTAAAAATATTTTTGGCATAATTTGCAACAATACTTTTCATTGTTGAAACTCAATTCAATCCGTTTTCAATGTTTAAACAAATATTTAATTGCGTGTTTCTCGTTCATTGTTGAAAACTGAGTCAATATTCTTATGCAATCATCCAATTTGCTCGTTCAATAATGATGCAGATGTTATTTTAAGCTCCGCCCAACGTTATAAACAAAAATATATTTTGGCATAATTTACAACAATACTTTTCATTGTTGAAACTCAATACAATCCATTTTCATCGTTTAAACAAATATTTAATTGCGTGCTTCTTGTTCATTGTTGAAAGTCGAGTCAATATTCTTATGCAATCATCCGATTTGCTCGTTCAATAGTGATGTAGACAAAAGGGGCGGTTAAATTTTAAGCTCCGCCCAGCGTTATATACAAAAATATATTTTGGCATAATTTACAACAATGCTTTTCAGTGTTGAAACGCAATTCAATCCATTTTCATTGTTTAAACAAATATTTAACTGCGTGTTTCTCTTTAATTGTTGAAAGCTGAGGTAATATTCTTATACAGTCATCCGATTGGCTCGTTCTATGATAACGCAGACAAAATAGGCGGGGTTATTTTAAGCTCCGTTCAGCGTTAGAGACATCTCTGGACAATTCTATTATAGATAAAGTACGACAATGCCATAACAAGCATAAAATATTGAGCTGAAAGTGAATCCGAAAATATTTCTATAAAAAAATTATCAACTGCCAAAACATTTCAGCAATCAGTTTGTTCAACGGCAGCACAACAGCCATTTTGAGCTGAATTCAGAAGAAATATATTTTTGCATTCTGTATTCCCCTCGGATTTTTCCAATGTCCTGGCCTATGAGCCCCGAGATCCCATCATCCTATAAAAGTCAGGACAACAAAATTATATTCACACATTTACCAGAGAACACACACTCTCAATCCTCCCATGTGGCTTCTGTTCTTTTCTTACGTACAAAAGACAGATAACAAAATGCTCACCTGTTTCATTTCTAGGGGTCGGCCACCTAAAAAATGCTCCTCGTGCCTTTTATCCTGAGTGCCAGTGAGATCGTCTGCAACAGTTCGAAAGGGCAGAGGAGAACCCCATAAACAACCCTTAACGTCTCCCAGGACGGACATTGGACCATGAGTTGATATGGAGGAAAACTGTTTCTTTCGAACGTTACCCTCTCCCCCATTTTGGAAGAAAGGATTCCTTTGTCGGAAATCAGGCAATCGTATTTTTGGTGCTTTTTCAACAGCACTTCTGGAACGAAAGATCTTTAAGAAGTTAATCTGTATTCTTTTTTATATTTTGATACCATGGAGGCCAATATGATTTGCATGATATAACACTCGGAAAGAAGGATGCCAATGTTCGAAACTCTTTATAGTCTGAGGATGAAAAATCTCTACAGAATGATTTATGAATCCGTCTTTCATGAATTTTCGTTTAACTGATAGTTAGAAAAAAAGAAATATATGTTTCAGATGCGTCTTTATGGAAGTAAGAATATAATTCCATTCTAAATTTATTTCAACAAAAATATATAGAATTTTAACAAATGAGTTGGAACAAAATTAAATTTTGGCGGACAGGTACTTTAGTTAACCTATGTAGAAATTACAAAAATCAGGTATATCGTGAAACCAATTGAATGAAAACAGTAAATATATGAAACTAACATTTAATTTTGCAAACTTCTATCTGTCGATACCAATATAAAAATAAACTGTCACGAATCTTCTCGTGTATTTCCTTCACTTTCTCCATTCTAATGCATGACTTAAATGCCCGTTTGAGTAGCTGTGCCTCTGTACTTTTCCTCAACCTAAGTGTAAAACGGAACATTGTGAAAACTGTGGATATTTAGCTACAGAGCATTTTAAGTCTGGTTACAGTAGCAGTTCATTTTCATTTCGTTCCGTTTAGCTATATTAATGTTCCGTTTTGAAGCAACACGAGGGCTATTTGGGGACAGACCTCGTAATTTTGATCCGCGGTCAGATGACGAGAACGACACCTGAGTTGGCACTCCCTCTCCAGAATTCCTCACCCCAGCAAAGGGCGGACGTTTGCCCCCCCCCCCCCTGCTCATGATTTAGCGAGCAACAGGTCCATCTACAGAATCGGGTTTCGAACCTGGTACCCTCCAAACCTCACCACCAAGACTAACGTCACCCTGAACCCCCGATACTTTTGACTACTAGAGTCACCTCATCGGTTTTAAATCGGCAAAAGTTCACCACTAGGCCACCGCGGCCTCCAGAAGTCGCTTAGAATAAGGTTTCGAAGAGAATTGAAAAAAAAAGGTTTGATGAATTTTGAGGTTGCAATAAAAGATTTCCAACAGAATAATTCTGCCCATACGATCGCAAATTAGGATGGTTTAAGGGGAAGGGACCATTTGGTACTGGCATTACATTTTATGCATTAATTACAAGCAAACTGATGATGGGAACCACGGTTATGTATATTTCCCTTCATTGTGAGCGATGAATATTTGAGTTGATGATTGTGTTGGAATGATTCTTGATTTGGTTGAAGATGTTCATGGACAGCATCTGAATGTAATCTTCAATTTCGTCAATTTTCAGGTCATTATGTATAACATTATTTCTAACATACCATGACGCATTCATCGTGATACAGAGGATTTTGTTCTGTAGAATTTTAATTTGCTTCCTGCGCCTTTTGGTGAAAGACCCTAGATCTGGGCTGCGTGTGTGTCAGAACCGGAAGAAGTACTTGCTTGTATAGTAGGACTTTGTTTCTTAACAAGTTAATCGCCACGATGCAAAAATGCAGTTGTGGTGGAATTGGCACGGCACTTCACTATGCCACGGAGTGTATCTATACAGTGTCTTGGCATATGAGGAAGCCAGCGCCAAACTTCGAACAAGAATGGCTGAAAAGGGTCGCCAATAACCTCGTCTCTAGGCAGAAAATTCGTGGGATTATCAAATTCATTAGCGAGAACAGAGATCTTTTCCGGCCTTCCTAGCCTTCAACATACCAGCGAGCTGAACTAAGTAGCTCAATCAATGGACATTCCACCTTCAAATAAAAGAAAGGTATTTCAACATCTAAAGAGAAGAAGACTACTACGAACTAATAGTGTAAAAGTGAAAATGCCTGTGCTGTACATAGTGTATATATTTCCTTCTTTTTGTTTATTTTGTTTTTTCTTTTTATTAAATAAAATTCCCGTGTCTTGCCCATCAAACCGTTCAATGACCAGTCTGGTCACGGGTACGGGGTTAAGGGACGGCGTTCTGTTTTGTATAATCATGAAAATAGTAATTCAACTTTTTTGACAAAAACTGTCAAAAATAATGTTTTTGAACGTAGTCAAGCGAACCAACCAAATTTGTCTCACGCGCCCTCCTAGAACAAAACTGGCGGCCTTCACGTAAGCCAACCAGATTTAGCTGTCATTATGTATTTATACAGCCAGTGTGAATCGTCCCGGAGCTACTGATAAAAGAACAAGAGATTTCACGTGAAGCATTCGCGATTCACACTGACCGGACAAATACATTACCTGTGAGACACACTTGCTTCACTTGGCGATTAACGTGTTAATGAGAGTGAGAAGTGTCTGCCAATGAGAAGAATGGTTAAATGGACTTTGTTCCAAAATTTATCAAAACTGTAAGAGTGTTCAGTAAAAGTCAGCTTGAGGTCAAGCAAAAGTCCTAGGTCAGAGGTGGGGAACATTTATGCAATGAAATATCTCATTAAATTTCGGCAGTTGGGGAAAAGACCAACGAGCAGAATCTTAATGGTTTTTGTTCTGCAATTTATTATTACAATAAAGACAATTATACAAATTGTAAATAACTGGTAAAGCCACATAAGAAACTCAAGAAGGCTGTATGCGACCTTAAGACCTTAGGTTCTCCATCAATGTCCTAAGTATTTTGTTTCTTTTTTCTCGCGAAAGACAGTCGTCGGAGAAGGTTAGCTCCTTGGATGTTTTGTTAGAATGTCCTTTTCGGAAGAGTATGGCATGCATTCTCTTTGAGTTAATTTTAGGGACAGGGAGCGTTCGGACAATGAATTCTGTTAGGATTATCTTATTTAGATCCAAAAGGCCCGTAATACTTATATTAGAGACAGGCAGATTGATTTATTATTCTGGCTATGAAGAAGCTGATGCAGGATGATAGGTTAAAAACTTCCTGGCTCTTGCGTGGAATTTTAACGAAGGATAGAGCGACCCAATTACGTCAGGAATGACGAAAGAATACGTTAAAAAGGCATTTATTGGGACGAACACACTTTAAGAACATATTCACAGTTACAACATTTCCACCTTACAGAGTGGATGCTCGTTCTACTACACCTACATCACCATCTACAGCTTAAAGACATCGTCAGAGATAGCTGCTTCTACTACTACTTCTCCATAAAAACACATAGTGAAGACAAGCATACATACTCTGCAAACATTCAGTAGATCTGCATATCAGCTGCAGACAAAGACATACGATTCCGATTAAATAGCTGTGAATTTAGATGTCAAGTGAAGTGACTAGCTCAAAGCAATGACGCAAAACCTTGAGGAAAGAATGCTTCGAATCTTTTAGTAAAAAGCACGAGATACAATAAGAATTTAGAAATGAATGCAAGTTATTTCATAAATTACAAGCAGAATTTCCTAACAGTTAATGATAACAAGCCGTAGAGTACACAAATATTCGAACTTGGTGAGCCTGTTCTGCAGCGTTTTAACAACATAGTTGAAGGTTTTGCCTAGCGCAAAGAAGACTGTATCATCCGCGAACAAACATTTATAATGACATCGCTTTTGGGGAAATCGGCAGTGAAGATATTATAGAGAATGGGATAAGAGGACTTTATTGCGGCTTTCCTGCTCTGATAGTGCCAGTTTTGGTGAACTTCAGGTATATAAAGTATATTTAAAAAGAGTATGTACAGGAATATTTAGCGCAATATTTCAAAAACAGACTCCAAAAGAAAATAAACAAGTAATATAAAAACAAAATTAAAGTCAATTCCTACTTAGGTCAGCGATCTACACTCTTCGTCCCTGATGGTATTTATTCCTAAATTTATATCCTGCTAAATATCTTATATATATAGGGAGAGTGTGAACTAATAGTAGGAATTGAAAAACTTCATAAAGTCTTTTTTAACATATCCAATAGAGAGAATAAAGAAAGTAATCAACATTATCCTCTGACAAAAATACATGAAAAAATGACGCCTTCGTGAACATACCAGAAAACAAAGGATATTAGATCTAGAAGCTGGCAAACCTAGCTCCATCTATTGAGAAAAATTCGAACCAAACGACTCAAGGCGACATATGCTTTCTCCCATATAAAACTAAAATTAATTAATTAAATTTAATTAATGAATTAATATTTGAAAAACTGTATTAACATCAAGTGTCATCTACTACAAGTTTAAAAAATGTATTTGAACTTGAGTGGATGAATAAAAAGTATTTTATTAACAATTGAAAATTTCAACAAGATATATAAATAAATATATATAGGGCGAGTGTGAACTAATAGTAGGAATTGAAAAAGAAATGTAATCGCTGTTTTTTTGTAATATAAAAATTATAATTAATAACAGAAATACTGTTAGACACAATATGTATCTTGAATATGAAAACAAATCCATGCAATATTTCACACCGTGTGTAAATGTGCGAAAAAATACTTTAAAAAAATAAAAAATTTAAAATTATCTCGAACCATGAGGCTAAAACGAAGTTCAAAGAAAGAGTATTTATATTTGGATTGAACAGAATGTCATTATAAAAGCCATAACAGTATTTCAAAACATTTTTTTCTTTCAATTATAATCGGTTTGTTTCAAAAAAATTAAGGACAACGGTATTATTGTTTCTTTAAAAAAACAAAAAATTAGTTTGAAAATATATTATGAAAAGAACTCGATTTAAAAAGAGTGTACTTATAGATGAAATAGAGGTTTTATTTTGGAGCACCGAATTAATGAGTAAGTTTTACTGCTTAATACAAATGTAGTGAGAAGAAAATTTCAAAAGCCACAAATTCAGTTAAAAAATCTGTTGAACAGTATAAAACTTCAGATGCTCAATTGCATAGTCTAGGATGTATATTAATTTTTTAAACATTTCATAAGATACTTGCCTTGACGTTTCACTGGATGTGAATATATTTGCCCTATCTCAAATTTTAACGAAGCTGATCTGCCTAAGTTTTTGCACTTTTTCAGGTTATCTTTAAATGCAGCCCTCAACTCACCCGAATGTTACCACTATCTTCTTCTGTAAACATAATGTCTGTTTGTCTACAGACAAAGTTGAATTTTTAGCATGCAGTTTTTACAATCCAACCAATAACCATGTGAAAAGCAGTTCCAACAGTTAAATACTTGACATTATGAAAAGTTGAACCATATTAAATTTAAACAATGACACAGATTTTTTTGAAAACTTTTCTAACATCATCTTGAATGTTTCATAACAAATAAGGGCATAAGTTTTAGAACAAAGGTATAATTTCATTATATATTTTTAAAAAAATAATTTCACAAATGTTTTTTAATCATTAAATTTCATAATATTCTCCAAATAATCAATTATTGCGTAATAAAATAAAAACTTTGATTTTTTTAGTTCAGTGAAAAAGCTAGATTAAATAAATGTAAATTTAAAGTGACTAAATAAGTATATAAACATTTCTTCAAAATTAAAATTATATTTATCAAGCTTTTTTCCAATGGGTTATTTACAGGAAATATTATTTCTTCCAACACTGTTTCTTTAAAAGCATATAAAGTATTAATGCTCCTGATAATAAACAAAACATACATGAAGGCTTTTATAAAGATTATGAGAATATAATACCTTAAGTAGCTTATTGACATAAGTCGTTATTATAAACTTGAAATACCTTTGAAGTTAGTAAAAAAGAGTCAGTATGACTTTCTGTAGGGGAGAAAAACGGAAAAGGCTATAACTCTAAAGTTAATTAGATCGTACAACAGTAAATTTGTTAGGCAGAGAATTACAAATTTGTTTTAACTCACAAAAAGATCAACTTCTTCTGTAAATTCCTTATCAAGTTTAGGAGGAAAATCTGTTTTCTGCACTGTGTAAAAGAACACTAAATGCTTTTGTTCGTAAAGGACCTCTCTTTTGATGCAGGTTAGAATAGATTAAAAACAGTGAGATTGACAAAACCAGGAATTTAATTGAGCAACAACTTTTCCAAAAAAGAATACCTTCTAACGTCCGTCGTACGCCCAGGAATATTTGAATGCTGCAGACTGGACTTCCTGGGTATTGATTTATTAGATAGCAGAAATAGGTTAGAATTGCGCTTTTATTGATCCAAATTACTTAATTTGCCCTTTGGAAATAACTTCGGTTGCATCGCTGTTTCAAGTAACATAATTTTAAATTACATTGAACGACGCTTGCAGTGATCACTTTGGTTCGAAGTCAAAGTGATGACTACATCCGGATGATAAGTACATCTAAAATGCTTTTTAACCCATCAACCGGCTGGAACGTAGAAAGTCGCTCTCTGATGACTATTCTAAAGCCGACTCCGTCGCAGAAAGCCGTTCTCCGATTATTTCTCTTAAACCGGCTCCGGCGTAGAAAGTTGCTCTCTGTCTATTACCCGAAAACCGGCTCCAAAACATTTGCGTTCACCATTTAGCTACAGAGAGGCCGTTCTCAATGCATTCAGCTGAAATATTTTTGCCGTTCAAAGGGTTAAAAAAAATATAAATCTATAGGTATACAAGGATATCAGAAAAAACTGGCCACACAACATCGTTGGCGTGTAATCATTCGTTTTAATTAGAAAAAGAAGAATAATTTTTAAAAAATGCATATATATTTAATTTTTTAAGCTTTCTTAAAAAAGTTATCGAAAGTAACATGTTTTTTAGTATTTAGGAATTCGTTGGATAAACCGTTCATAAGAAATCTAAAGATTCACCGCTCTATTGGACTTGTCTTAAAGTACGAAAAACTTGTAGAGTTTCTTTGGCTGATGGTAGTCTCTCTTCTGGATCCTCTTCATCGCCGTTGTCTCCATCTTTCGTGGCGTCATGTCAACGAAACCGATCACGTCCGGGTCACCACTTTGTTACCGGACCGTTGCATGACTCCGTAAATTAACAGGCGATGATGGATAACAAATAATTCTTTAATAAACATAACAACAGTAAAACAACATGAAAAGAACAAGATAAACAGTGCTTCTGAAGACATATCCAACAGACAAGTTATTCTAATAGATCATCGTTAGAAGTATCTCTCTGAACGGATTGGAACAGCTTGATTGAAACCTCAGCAGCAACAGGGAACTGGAAACGTCAGTAGCAACTGAAGCTGCCACTGCCAGTAAAAAGTGAAAACCTGAACTGAACTGTCTTTTACGGCAGAAAGCCAAGATTCTGAGGAGAATAACCATTCGCGGTTCCAGGCATTAAATTTTTTGAAATATGATGTAAAAACACCATGAATGGGTTTATTTTATTGTCAAGACATAGAATTTACATTTAAAAAAAAACTTACTTCATTCCGAGGGGGGGTCGCCCCCTTTGGCGTCACCCCCCTCATATGAGAACCTCCTTAGATACAGCCACCCTGATACACTCAAAAATATTGTTGAATCTTGCAGAAAATCATAAATTAAAACTTCAAAAATATTGGAGGAAAATTGTCGAGTTAATTTGCTAAAATTGTAAACGTCCAGAACTGAAAAATTTCTTATCTCTGATTTAAGGAATTTTCCCAAACTTTATTTCTAATAATTGCTATTCCGAAGCGAAATTTTATAAGGCTGCTATATGCATTCTAAAAGGAGTACTATTTTCCCTTTCTTAAACCTATTATTTCACATTTATAGTTGAATTTAACGGTTGAGAAGCGAGTGAAATTAGGTGCGCCATCAGCTGGTACACTGCGCCGCAATGTGTTAAATTTGTAATTTGAAGAACATCACTTCATTTGAACACTTACAGAAGAAAGCGCCCTCTCACGGCCGCACGAGCGAAATGTTGATCACTAGAACCGACGGATTTTCTGTGTGTTTAGATACGAAAGATCCGTTCTACATTATTTTGGTCAGTACAACTGATTGATCGTTACATCAGTGATCACTACAAGCAGCGACTACTCTATTAGGAAAAATTTAAATGTTAAACTTAACGTCATTATTTTTTCAGAAGTCACCAGGTCCGCCAATTTAAAGATACTTCACTATTATGGCAGAATTTCTTTCCTTTTCTATTGATGACAGATGTCCTACGCCAAGCACATTATAATTTGCACCGAATGTTGTGTGCTTGCCCACATACAATAACCCGTGTTATTGGCCATTTACTGTGTGCTGTTAGGGCACCCTAAATCGGTGGATTTAAGGTCCTTCAAATAACTGTTGTTTCTAACGTACCTAATAAAAACAAAATTTCAAGTAGAAATCTGCACAATAGATAATACTTTCCCATAAACTTTTCATTCACTTTGTTTAAAACATTTGCTTTATACTTCTAGTCAATGGTCATTTTTTCCAAAGTCGTTCAATTTATTGGCAATTGCGAATCGAATAACTTTGTGTCTGCATTTATCCTTTCTTGTTGCTTACTGTTGGGAAAAAATTACAAAGTAATTTTGTAAGGAATATAAATAGTGGAATAAAATTTTCGATGCCATCTATATGTCTATGTAAAAAAGAAAAACAAAAACATAAAAAATTAAGCAACAAAAGCAATCGAATAATAAAATGCATGGCCAGTCGTAATATCTGTCTAAATTTATTCTAAATTATATTTCTTACCTTTAAAATGATTTATTTCATTGTAAATTATTTCACTTCTTGTGTAAATCACTAATTTCGTGTGTTCATATCGTTTTTTCACTGCAGCACATGTAATCTTGGTAGAAATATTAAAATGCCTAAATGCGAACCAAAGGGAAGGTTCTGTCAAATTTGGCTACCAAGGGCTAAGGGTCAAATTTCACAATAAAGAAATTTGAAAAAAGAACCTTTATTAGCGTTCTGAAACGTATAAGTACTTTTATTTCAAAGATTTTCTACTGTTCCGTTTTTAATTCCTGTTATAAAATTTCAAAATTTATGGATTCCTGAAATAATTTTTTTTCTTAAATTCACTACGAAGTAGCAGCAGTACAATGGATTCTAAACTTCATTATCTTAAAAGATTTACTGATAATAAATTAGTGAATATGAAATAAATTTGAAACAAATTAAATTAGTTTTTTGTCATCAAAAACATACAAGTGTGCAAAATTCCATAACCCTACCACATAAGGAAGTTAGTGAAAAACCGACTATAGGATTCCAACTTCACAAACATGAAACAAGTCAAGTTAAAAATGTTTAACCCCTTATCTGGATTACCCATACGCCATGCGTGCATCGAATTATTGTAATTTTAATCTTATAAACTAAAACAAAGTAATTCACAGACTCTATAATTCGACATAAAAATTACGTGGAATCCATAAACATTTCAACTTTCCTTTAGGTTATTAGCTGAATTAAAATGACAACGCAGTCCCAAGATAGAAGACGTCATCTAAATTAGATAGTTGAGAAAACAAAACAATTGAGGGGATAAAAAAGGTATTGTTGCAAAAATGTAATGTCGCTTTCCTTAACTAATCTTATGTTTGGGAAGAGAGTTTAATAGGGGTAAGTATGGGATGGCCTGGTCTGGACCCTAACCTTGGTGAGCATTTTGGTGACTTGGCGACAAATCGATGATTCCAGAAAATGCGACCCTTTTCTCGCTATCTCTATTAGGAAAGAAAATACGCTTGAATGTACGAGAAAACCTCCATGTGACGTCACGGCCTGTCGGAGAGAGTATTTAAGGGCCACGCTTGGATCAGAGAGGTGTGTGTTGATCCACTGGAACGACTTTGGAGTTTCGTCTGCAGTGCGAGCTAGGCAGCCGGTGAGTTGAGCGCTATTGAAAGTGCTGTTATTGTCGTTATTAGTGATTTTCTGACTGTTTGCGTTGCTAAATCTGTCTGAAAGTGCTGAACTGTTACTACCTGTGAATTGTTGACTGTTTGCGTCGCTAATCTATGCAAGATCTATTATTTCCTGTTACCTGTTCTACGTGTTTTCCTGCACCTTTGTGAATAAACCTTCGTTCTCCATTATCCTGCGTGTTGGACTGTTTACACCATACATCCACAGAAAGATTTTTGTAACAGTATAATATTTTCAAAATCAATTGTTATGATATTGGCATAGTGAGTATAAGTTTCACACGGGGCATAACATTTTTATTTAGCCCCCAGTCGTCATCAGTGTTTTACCAAAGGCAAATGGGGGCCAGAGGCACGGTATTATCTTTTCGCTATCTCATTATATTTGATATTAAAAAGTGGCAGGAATGAAACAAGGTTTTCTCTGCATGGTGCTCCCTAAGTTAGACATCAATACCCACCCTTATCCTTCGGTCGTTACGCTAATATATAAACAGAAATAATGAGGTAAATTATTTATTCATAAAAGTTGTAATAAACAGTTTTCACATGCAAAGGTTAAAAAAAACTGCCGAAAGTCCATTGCTGAATTAAGAAACAATATTTAACTCTTTAATCCTGAGGCGACTTTTTTCTTCTAGTTCCTTTAAGACCGGGAGTTTTGGGGAGGAAACGACATGAATTGGACTCTCCCAACCTGAGTGGTCATTTTACCTACCACCCACTCCTGCTATATCCTTTCCTTAAGGCGCACGGAAATGGGTTGTGGTCAGCAAGAATAATTGGACCCCTACGGCGCTTATCTTCTAAACGATCTCAGAACCTCACTTCCCCTCAAAAGAATGCAACTGCCTCAGACCGGCCTTCTTCGATTTTAAGAGGAAATTATATCGGTATGAGAGGGTTAATGGCATAGTAGAAATTATGGTGAAATAAAGCTGTCGAGTAGTAGTGCTTTGATTACTGTATCTTAAAATTTATTTATCTATTAACATTCCATTAATATTTTTGAGAAGCTGTGTAGTGTTTAATTACGTTATGTAGATATTTTTATTACCAGTGTGTCATGGAAAAGAATTAATTAAATAATAAACGATTCACGACACAGCGTTCATATTTTCCTAATAATCATTGTTTTCGATGTATAACTATATTTTATTGCTTCATTGACTTAAACTGAACCTACATTTTTCAGTGATTTTTCTTGTTAATGAATCAACAGGTAACGCGTCCGAGTTTAACGTATCTGAAAAGAAACTAACATATTCACATCCTTTGAAGCTTAATTTAGAAACCACTAACACGGCATCATCCCAACTCATCCATGATAAAAGAGTGAAAGCAGGTCCTAAAATAAAATATTTTATTGCTTCATTGACTTAAGCTGAAACTGTGCATTTTTCAGTTATTTTTCTTGTTAATGAAGCAACAGGTAATGCGTCCGAGTTTAAAGCATCTGAAAAGAAACTAACATATTCACATCCTTTGAAGCTTAATTTAAAAACCACTAACACGGCATCATCCCAACTCGTCCATGATAAAAGAGTGAAAGCAGGTCCTAAAAATAAGCGGATATACTTTTTCTGCATTTTGTAACCATACCTCCACCAAGCGAATAAGGCAAAAACTGCGTCGTCTCCAGTAACAAATGGGCCTAAAAATAAGAAGTAATGGACATCCCAAACATTAAAAACACCTGCTATCAGGTAACACGTTGCACACCAAATGAGGGGAGGAGGATGGTAGGCAGTTGAAGGCAATACCTTGTAACCAGCATTACTCTTAAATGAGCATCACTTGTATTGCGGCCATTTTGTTTCACTCCCCCTACCATCCACGGATCCCAGACACAGATCCATTGGAATTGCTCAAGACTCACCTCTTTCGTGCTTGTAATTTGTGAGGTATCTTTTCTTCCTCAACCCCTCTTAGACCCTACCGCACCTACCTGTTTGTCAGGCTTTTAAGTAGTGGGGATTTAATTGGCCCCAGTACACGGAAGGGCATAAGATGGGTCACGTGATGGGCCGCCCTTTCTTAACAAGGCAATTTTCCTGCAGCCATCTTCTTTTGTCTTCATGCAAAATCCGCCTCCCTAGGACACCCTCTCTCCTTTGAAGATACTTCGTTGGAAGTCTAGAGAAGGAAATATGGAAGTTATGTTGCTTTCGTTTTGTAATAGGAATGGATTGAGGGGCCCAAATAGATAAAATATCTAAGGTAGCTTTTGATTGGTTTGCTGTGTATTATATAAAAATTTGGAAACATCCTCAAGGAAATTGCTGCAAAAATGAATTTTATAATTATAGTTTTTATTCTTTAAACAACGTAACGATTTTTTACTTTCTT
>BGPR01010605.1:0-51815 GCA_013235015.1 Araneus ventricosus
CTGTATGCTTCGTTCAGTTACGTATTGCTCTATATATCTAGCGCAGTTTGAAAGAAAATTTGCTTTATGTCTCGCACAATACTATTTACTGCAAAATAATATTCATGATAGTAACTTCAAATTTTAATGGAACACTTCTTGTTGTCAAGTATTCTGTAAGTTTGCATTATTTGATGAAACTCTCTGCATATTATAAGCAAAAAAAAAAAACATGCAGGAGATTTAAGGATTTTTAAAGAAAACCTTTATATCTTCAGAATATACTTGTTACTTGAAAATGAGTATAAGCTATGTACTGTAGATGGGGTATAAATCATTATCAACTCTCTGTGAAAGGGTAACTCAGATTTTTTTCCTACCATCAATTTCTGCTCAGTCCTCTAAATGCCATCGTGTACCGAAATAAAAAAAAATATTAGTTTAAATGGATAAGCCACCTAATCATTTGCTTTCTCTTAGAGAAGAAAGAGCAGAAATTCTGTTCACTGCAGTGCCAGTATCTTTCAATCTTGAAGATGATTCGACTGGAATTTTTATATAAGTTGTCCTACATATCTGGCTTGAAACTGTGAAGAAAAAACCGTTATATCTTGCAATGCGAAAGTAAAAAATTTGTTTAATATAAATACTCTTATTTTCTCTAATATTAAAGTATTTATTTGCACACAATTTAGTGCTCTCTAACACTTTTTCTTTAAGTTTCGTATAATTCAGTAAAACTCTGCATGTTATAAACAAAAAACAAGCGGAAAATTGGATTTTAAGAAAACCTTTATATCTTCCAGGATATTTGTGCTGTGTTTACGAAATGCATAGTAAATAATATACACAAACATAATCATTGATGAAAGTTACATCGCAGTATCAGCTTTCTTTAAAACAGGATGGATGTCAAATGCCATTTCGCCTTCAACCCTTTTGCACTCCCTAAGTTGCCTCGTAAGACCGAGTCTTCACTGTAAAATGTGAGTTACAGTCCATTCTTGAAATAGGGTAATTTCAAGGACAAGTCGTTTAGCCTTTCAGGAGAGAATTATACAAAATAACCGAAGTAATCGGATGCTTTAACGTCAGATAGATTGTATATTCTTTGTAAAATAAGAAATTAAAATACTGTTAGAAATCTGATAAATAACAATACGAGATTAGTTTCAACTGAATGATGAATGACTAAACAAGACTAAATTAAAGACATTAAGAAAAGTTAAGAAAACGCCATAAGTAAGTTATTTTTAAGTTCTACATTTATATCATCAATAGAGTTTTTAGGAGGGGTCTCATAAATAATTTTGCGCTCGTTCTCATATCGTCAAAATCCGCCACTGCATACTTATGAAACGTTAATGCATTGCATCATTGCAGTCAAATAATAAGGGGCGAGAAAATACCATGTCACGGGCGCCACTTACCTCGTTACTGCCATGGCCATGGTGGCAAAACGTTAACATTTATGTCCTTTTGAAGTCAAATACGATAGGGGCTGAAAAAATACCATGTCCAGGTGCCGTTTACACTAGCTAAACTACTGAAAATGACAGGGGAAGGGCGAAAAGAATCGATACATGCTTGGGCTCATTATCTCATTACGCCACTGCCGTCAGTAATCGTAATTGAATAATTTTAGAGCCTTAATTCAATCGGTCTTTACTGCTGTACAAAGTTTTTTAATAAAAAAAAAAGCAGCGAAACTTTCCACACTTCTTTTATAAGAACACTGAATGTATTCAGTGAGACGTGGAGTGGCAAAATAGGGAGGTCAAAAAATTATAGACATCTAATTATCAGAGAGTATAGAGGGTAAACAACAAAATCTAAAATTTGGTTCAATTATCCAAGCTTTTCCGGATACTATAGTTTTTTATAATTGTTACTAGTTTAGGCAGTTAAATAGGCAAATTAGATTTTTCCTTCAAAAGTGGGAAGAGACCCCACCTCGAGAATCGTCACTAGGATTTAGTTGTACCGTGTATTTGGAAGAGTTTTCTAATAACACTGTTCCATTGCAGAAATACTGTATACAATAGTTTCATTGAAAACACACCGACTACATTTTTGTTTTTTTATCATGCATTACATATTTAAATTGGGAAAATAGTATGATGAAAAGAAGAGCAATTTTGATCAGTTTATGCTTACACCCTATTTCCTTAAGTCATGGCATCAGTCTCGTGTATAAAAAAATTACAAAATCAAGAGTAGTGTGCTTACATTGGGCATTACTGTACTTTTTGTTTATTAAAATTAGTTATTTATTGAAATGATCATTATTAATTTTTTAATTTTACTTTGTACCACTTTCAATTATAATTACTTACTGTTCATTTTATTAATTATTGCATTATGTATTATAAAATTGTTAAATATTAAAAATAATTCTTTGCTGCCATTTTTGGTTAAAAAATTGCCGTTTAAAAATGGTGTAGAAAAGAACTAATAAAAAAATTTACTCGCAACAACATACATAAAACTGTCAGGAAATATTGGTGTAGTAGAAGTTTCATCAACGGTTCAAAATTCTTGGACATGACTATCGATGAGACAATAATATCAATTATTGTGGAGTGCATCAGTAATACTATACTTATATCTAGACGATTTTAGGCAATTTTGGACGGAAAAGCCTGTGGTGTTTTTGAGCGTGTTTTATAATTAATAAAATAATTCCATGTTCAGAAGGTAAACATCCATCTTTATTCGCCGCTCACTTCGTTCTACTTATCTACCAAACTGTTGCCAGATACTCTAAAGTCAATCGATATATAAAATAGATTTCCGATCTGTTGCCAGATACTACAGAGTATCCCCCCAGTGACAGAGGATAATACAATGGAACGACACAAAAATGCAACATATGCTTTAAAAATACACAACCGTAAATGAAAATGAAAAGACAAGAGAGAGAAAAAAATTAAGTTATGTAAGTAGTCAGTTTTTTTGGGAAATGTACACGTCTTCCTGATCTTGTGACATATGTTGGAGGTTCGTCGTTTTTGGATGTATGAACATCAGTAGTTTTTAAGTTTTTGATCACTGGAGGTGGAGATAACACAGTTTCCGGGAGAAGATGTGCCGGTTTGACACGGCCCAGGGAAACTGTAGTTTTTCGACCATTAATGTCAACGGTGATTGTTTTATCTGTTCTGCACAACACTTTATGAGGATCAGTATAAGGTTGACGTAATGGCGGCTGCACACGATCTACTCTTAAGAAGATATGAGATGAAGATTTCAGTGAAGGATGGATGTAGAATCGATCGGTGCAGTGATCGGATGTTGCAACAGGATTTAGCTGTTGCATTCTATGACGAAGATCAGTTATGAATTCAATATCACAAGGAGGAATATCTGATACATCGATCATGTCACAAGGAAGACGTAGGGTTGTACCGTAGACAAGTTCTGAACAAGAAGATTGCAAATCTTCTTTCACGGCTGTTCGGATGCCTAGAAGGATTATTGGGATTAACTCTGACCATTTCTCATTTTCATGAGCTTTAATTGCCGATTTTAAATGTCGATGAAAACGTTCGACAATTCCGTTTGAAATCGGATGGTACGGAGTTGTTTTGATCTTTTGAGTTCCCAGCATGCGAGTAAATTCAACAAACATTGATGAACGCAACTGGGATCCTTGATCAGAAGTTACTACAGATGGGCATCCAAAGCGAGAGATCCATGTATCGAAAATTGCACGGCATATAGTTTTTGCTCGCATATCTGGGATACGTATTGCTTCTGGCCATCTGGAGAAACGGTCAATTATCGTGAGAAGATAAATTTGACCTTCAGAGGGTGGCAAGGGACCTACAATATCGATGTGGATGTGTGTGAATCGGGCATCGGGAAGAGAGAATGTGCCTAGAGGCGTTTTAGTGTGCCTCTGGATTTTCGATCTCTGACATGATTCACAACACCGGACCCATTGTTTTATTTGGTATTTCATACCTGGCCATACGTATCTAGCACTAATAAGTTTGGTTGAAGCTGCTATCCCAGAGAGAGAGAGAGGATGCGCAAGATTATGTAGATGATCAAATATGAGTTTTCGAAAGGAAGTTGGAACAAAAGGACGTGGAACTCCAGTTGAGGTATCGCAAAGCAAATTGCAGTTGGAAGTCTGGCAGGGTTTGAGTTCTAATTGTTGAGAGGATGCATCATTGTGGAGGAATTTTTTACTATCTGAATCATCCTTCTGTGCTCTTGCAAATTCTTTAAAATTTAAAATTGGAGATTTAGTAATAGAATCAACTTCGATTCTAGAAAGTGCATCAGCAACTATGTTCTGAGAACCTTGCACATGCCGAATGTCGGTGGAGTATTGGGATATGAAATCGAGATGACGTAATTGCCTAGGTGAACATTTATCTGGATTTTGCTTGAAGGCATAAATTAATGGTTTTTGATCAGTATAAATTTGGAATTCCCTGCCTTCTAACATGTGTTTAAATTTTTTTATTGCCGAATAAATCGGGAATAGTTCTCTGTCATAAGTTGACCATTTTCGTTGGCTTTTGTTAAGTTTCATGGAGAAAAAGGCTATCGGTTCCCATTTCCCTTGCGATAATTGAGATAAAGTGCCTCCTATAGCAACATCTGAGACGTACACCCATAGGCTCAATTGAGCTCCTGGAATAGGATGTCTCAAAAGAGTGGCTTCGGCAATCGCGTTTTTAGCGGCAAGAAAAGCTTGTTCTGCGTTTTCATTCCATTTGAGTTGTTCAGATGACTTGCAAACACTGGAACGAGATTTCTTTTTGTTAGTATGCCCTTCCAAAAACTGTACTATGGGAGCAAGTATATGTGCGGCTTTAGGTATGAAACATCTATAAAAGTTAAACATGGCCAGGAATCTACGCAACTGAGTTAAAGTATCTGGTTTAGGAAAGTCTAGTATGCATTTGACTTTATCAGGTAGAGGCTTAATTCCGTTTTCTGAAAGATTGAAACCTAAAAAGTCTATTGTCGATGTACCAAATATGCATTTCGAAACATTTATGCATAGGCCGTATTCATCTAATCTTGCAAATAAGGTTTTTAAATGTTGGAAATGCTGTTCAGGGTTTTTAGAAGCAATCAGAATATCATCGACAAAGGCGTAAACACCTGGTAAACCTCGAGTGACTTCATCTATAAAACGTTGAAATGTCGCAGATGCGTTACACAGTCCGAATTGCATTCTTGTACTTTCGAACAAACCAAAAGGAGTACATATTGCCGTTTTGTGGATATCTTCTGGGTGAATGGGAATTTGATGATAGGCTTTTATTAGATCGATTCGACTGAAAATTTTTGATCCATGTAATTCAGCAGTAAAATCAGCGATACAAGGAGTGGGGTATTTATCTTTTAATGTTTGAAAATTTAAAGCTCTATAATCCCCAACAGGCCTCCAAACTAAAGTACCTTTCTTGGGAACCATGTGGAGTGGGGAAGCATAATTGCTTTTCGAAGGTCGTAAATGTCCTAGATGCATCATATTTTGGAATTCTGATTTTGCGATTTTAAGACGATCTGGAGCCAGCCTTCGGGGTTTTGCCACCACAGGAGGACCTTTTGTTACAATATGGTGAACAGTAGTATGTTTTACCGGTTGATTTGGATTAGGCAATATTGTAATAGAAGGAAATTCTTTTAACAGTTTATGATAAATCGTATCTTTAGAAATAGAGATCTGAACCGAATGGAGATCAGCATACTTTAAATGGCCTACTGATTGTAATTTTGTTTTTGTATCTCTAAGGCATTTGTTGCGGAGATCTGGTACCAATTCAAAATAATGGAGGAAATCCGCTCCAAGAATAGGTATACTTACGTCGGCAATCAGAAAAGTCCATAAAAAGTCTCTTCTTAAATTGAAATTCAAGGATAATGTTTTCTGTCCATATACGTTAATAGTAGAAGAATTTGCAGCGAAAAGGGTTTGTTGCGAAGAGTTTATTTTTTGATAGGTATTAGCAGGGATTAAAGACACGTCAGAACCGGTGTCGACCAGAAAGGAGATATTTGATATCCGGTCTCGAATGAACAGGCGACGTGATGTCTGCGGCAAAGAATATGTCGCGTCTATTCTTCGCCGCTTTCGTTTCCCTGAAAATTACAAGGCGAAACGCATTTTTCAGGTTTGCAGTTTTTTCCGAAACGACGATGATACCAGCAAACAGACGAATTTCGATTTTGACTATTCCCTCTCGATCTTTGGTTACTTCTGTTTCTGCGAAAAGGAGAACGACTACGAGAAAACTCGAGCTTATCAATTCGTGCATTCAATTTTTCTATTTCGGAAAGTAGTTTTTCCTCCATGAATTCGAATTGTTCTTATTTACAGCATGAATTTCCATAGGAACAGGTGTAACTTCTAAAATCCTATCCGAAATTTCAGCTGCTTTATCTAATGTTAGGTCTGTAACAGCTGCTAAGATAGTTTGTACTGATGTTGGCAAACGCTGTAAAAACAATTCTAACATAAATGTTTCTGGGACCTTCAAAGTTTCTGCACGACGTTTCATATTTCTTAACAACTCAGAAGGTTTTCTAGTACCTAACATTTCACCCGATAGAAGCTGACAAATCTCCTGTTGTGAAGATTCACCTGACCTATTTATAAGTTCCGTTTTCAAATGAGTATAAGGATCTGTGGCATCAGGATTCATCAAAATATCGCGAACAAGCGACGCCACCTCTGGAGGTAAATGGGAAACAACATAGTTAAATTTAGTCACAGATTCTGTAATAGGTTTTGGAACAGCTAATTTAAACGTGCTTTCGCACATAATAAACCAAAGAGCAGGATCCGATCTATTGTAGACAGGTATTTGAACTGCACCTACCTCAGACATTGTCCAAGAAATCCTTTAAATTCAGGAGAGCAGACAGACAGTGCGACGAATTCACAAAAAGAATTAATCCGAAGACGAAAGCTTATCCAGAAACGGAAACGTTTAGATGCGTACGAATTCTTCACGAACAACAGTCCAAATGTGCATCTTTATAGTTGAAAAGATCACGTCCGACAGGTCACCACTGTGGTGTTTTTGAGCGTGTTTTATAATTAATAAAATAATTCCATGTTCAGAAGGTAAGCATCCATCTTTATTCGCCGCTCACTTCGTTCTACTTATCTACCAAACTGTTGCCAGATACTCTAAAGTCAATCGATATATAAAATAGATTTCCGATCTGTTGCCAGATACTACAAGCCTAAATACCTTGGAAGCCTAAGCATTCATCGGTCTGTATTTTAATGTACTCCCCAATAAATTTATGAGCAAACTTTTATGTATATATTTTATACAGTGTTATATTAATGCACAAAACTTTTCTTACTTACATAAATGTAATTTTCTGCGCGTTTTGTTTAAAAGAACAGTGCCAAAGTGCAAACAAAATATTCCCTTTCATTGGCAGAATAGCATCAGCTTTCCCGAATACATCAGAATTTCCCTATTAAATACCTTTCTCTCCGCATTCACGGGCGAAAATCTGGACATTTTGAAGCTCTGGACTCAAACGCGGATGTAACCTTGGAATACGGACGTATGGTAACCCTATCCCTAATCAGCCCAACTGTGCTCTAAAAAGGAAGAGTGCAAAATAAGCTGAAAAGCCATCTGGACAAGAATGGTTAAGGTTGAAGGGAGGCCCCCCTCAGTCCAAACCTCTTTGCATTTCTCGTGGTAGTCACAACACCTGTTCCACGTGCATTCAGTGAAGGCTGCGAAAGTATCCATCCTGTTTGAAAGAGCGATTTCTTAATTCATAAGTATGGACTTACTTCAGTTGTATAAAACTATTTTCGAGTTATAATAGGATGTGGGTTCATAGAACGTGAGACTGTCATTGGTTTGAAAAGGTTTTCAAATCACGAGATAACTTATTATCACACTGAAGGGATATTATTTCTCTTCAATACATTGCTTTTTTTCGATTAGTTTTCAGATTCGTACAAACCGGAAGAATTTCTCAAAAACTTTTGCATTATGGAGTTTAGGGATAAATACAGTGGTTTAACCAATTGTTTAAATTGTACTGGAAGCATGGCTAAGTACAGTTTTCTTGCTTATAAATCTTTAACATATTTGGATCTGAGCCTTCAAGAATATTCCATATTCAAAAAATAAATAAATAAATATCTAATAAAATGAAATTTACATTTGCTCAGAGAGTAATTTCGTATAACTTCGTTTGTACAGAAGAAGGTTACAGGAAAAGTATTGATGTATTTCGAACAAAACTGCTCTACAGTCTTCATCTGGATTTAGCAAAAGGATGGTCCAAAACATGGGGAAAGTCGGTATGGGAGGGTTATCTGCACAAACCCAGTATATTGCTTAATTGTATTGTTTAGCAACGGATTCGGAAACCCTCGGCGCTTTTCCGCATGCGCCGGGCGAAGTTATTTTCGTCAAAATGGGGAGAAGTGAAGAATAGAAGGGTGATGTTTACATTTTACTGAGCGTGATCAACAAAGAACTCCGGAAATGCGCTCGTATGACTCATTGCCTGACACCCCTTTCCGGTGTAAAATCGTTCAAAAGTGATAGTCTCGGAATCCGTTGCTGAACAGAATTGCAGCATATGATCCTAAAGCATACACATTTTTCTATTCAAGCAGCTTGGAACTGTTCATTCAAAATGCATTCGAAATAATGGTAAGAAAGAGCCAGTCATAAAAGCATGTTTGAAGTGGGTGAAAAACAACGTTTTTCGCTTTCTTTCTTATCACTATTTAAAATGCAGTATTTGTTTCCTGTTTACTCGAAGAGTGCTCAGATCACAACTGATGGTAGAAACTCTAAAAACATTTCATTATATTGACTATAGACACTGGATAGACTATCCGAAACAATTTTTTCTTCATCGCATGCATTTGTTAAAGAAAAGAAAATAGATATTCAAAAAGGATTTGATCAATTTTTTTCTTGCGGAATCAAAATACGATTTAGCTGAAATGCATCTCAAACATCAAGATACTCTTGAAAACATCTCGAAGATTCTACAAAATGGTCTTAACTGAATTACAAATAGAAGGGTAACTGAATTTAGATTTCTCATACTATTATGTTACTCAACTAAATAGCATAGAATTTTTTTTATAGTTGTTTTTTTGTATTGCTTTTGTAATTTATATGGACGAGTTTTCTGTTTTATTTTTTTGGGGTTCACAGACCACTTTTCGGTGACCCTTCGACTTAAGCAATCCTCAAATCCGTCTGGATACCGCCTCAAGTGTAACTCGAACCAGTTCTTTCTACAGTACATAAAGTGTTGAATTCAGTGTCCTTTCAGTTCGTTAATTCTTTTTATTTAAAAATGCTAAAAAAAGACGGCTTGGTTCCAAATGGAGCGATTGTAATTAGTTAAATTGTTTGGCTAAAAATTTAATTAGTAAATATCTAAGTCTTTTCATTAGTAATTGAACCACCAAACAAGACTTAGAAGTCATCAAAAAGAGCAAAATGGAACAATTATTGCAGCCTTTGCATAAAATGAGGCTCTTATTTTAAACAAACATCGAGAGATACAGCAACAGGAACATCAAATTTAACATTTTCAAAGTACCCTTAAGCCATAACATTAAAAAACTCTACTCTAAACATTAATTAACATTTTCAAGTAAAGTGTTGAAATTTTGAAAATTCCTATTGACGAAGCATTATACCGGAAGTTCGACATTGTAGCGGAAGTTCCACATCATCCCAAATAAACAAAACAGAAAACTCGCCCAATAAACAAAAACGTCGCTTTATTTCTACAGTATAGAAATTTAAAATCTTGAATATATTCTATAAATTTTAATTGTGTTTGAATGATTTTCAATTTCAAAAAATTATAACCAAATATTTTGAAACGTTTTAATTAAAGTTCAAGAAAAAATTAAATTTTTTTCATCTAAATATTAAGAAAAATCGATGTGCGTCTGTGATATTAAGTATTTACTATCTGCCATCGGCGACCAGCTGTTCGCCCGTAATATTAATCGCCTGTGGCTATGCTTGCAACTTGGCAAAATAAATTGGTGGTTGTAGAAGCTGAGGGACTCTGCCGAAGTTTTACTTTTCGATTTCTCTTAAAAATGGAGAGTGGTGGGTGACAGGCTATCCTTGATGACATGTAAAGGGGTCGTAAGCTTCGATATGAAATAAAAGTTGTGGAAATCGGACCAGTGGCTGCGGCTATGAGATTGTCTGAAAGTTTTTCCAAGTGGCGACTCGCCAGTTCAGAAACAAGCAGCAAGAACTGTATAGAACTAAGTTGTAGGAAATTTTGTGCTAATTATTTTGGTATATAGTGATGATATACTAAAAATTGATCGTTTTTGAGTTATAAGAAAAAAAACTTGGAGATTTTTTTTTATTTTTTTGCTATAAATAAAATTTCATCACCAATTTTTGGTGGCAAACCTCAGATTTGTAATCAGCACTCCAAAAAACATAAAGGAGCAAAACATTATAACTCTTCCAGAATTTGATTTAAAAAAAATACTCAATGACTGGACTACTGAGAAAAGGCGAAAAAAAAAAAGCAAAATGAGGAAATCGCGTCAAACGAGAGCTGTGGAAAACGCAGCTGAAGTGCATCTAATTTTAAAACGCTTTTTCTCCCGACTGAGCGCTCCACGTTGCTCAGTGCGCGAATTACGATCCTTAGGAGAGGCAAAACTATGCAGCTTTTGTCTGTCTCTCTCTTAATTCTCGATTGAATTTCAATCTTCCTTTTACATTTTTTATAACTTTTTTGCCATTTTCATTGATCATTGAACTCTCAAAGTGGAAAAGTAAGCCAATTAGTATAAAATCAATAATACAAACTTTTAAAATAATTTCAGGGGGTCTGCAGTTATAATGGACGAGCCGCCACTAGTTTTTCCCCATAGAGAATGTATAGTGGAATTGTGTTTTTCGATTTTTCTCGAAAGTGGAGGGTGGTGAGGTGCAGGCGACCATTGGTGACATAGCAAGAGGTCATGAGCTGCCATATAAAATAAAATTTCTCGAAATCGGTCCAGTGGTTGGGGCTGTGGGACTGTCTCGTGGTTTTGCCAAATTATTTTAAATATTATATTGATTTCTAACAATTCATAAATAGGAAGTATAATTATCCAGTAACTATATTCAAACTCCAACGATTAAAATATTATATTAAACAAAACTTTGTGAGTAGCAGCAGCTGTGATAACTTGAATAATAGTAGAAAATGCTTTAATATAGTAAGAGAAATAATTTATGATCTGTTTTGAATATTGATATAATTTGGCAATAACTTATGATGAAAGTTATCGATTACCCATTTTTTCTTTCACTGGCTTTCGTAGGTTTTCGAATTGGGATAACTATCACTTTTAACACGAACTTGGAGAAAGAAAATTATCTCTCTAGATATATACAAATATTCATTTTAATCCTTTATGTTTTGTGCTTTTCGCCATTACCAGCATTAATTTAGCTTAACCCCAGGGGTACGTGTCTCACAGGTTGAGAACCTTTGAACTATAGTAACATTTGTATGTGCAATAGAGCTGTTAATGATGGATATTTTTCACACAGGTGCACTCTTCGTGCCTCCAGGTCCTCTGGGGGAGGATGGCATTCAAAATCTATTTGCGTACATCGCAGCGCTAAGCTGATGACGAATTTGCGACATTGCAGACTAGTTCCGATTCCCTCCTCACAGGGGCCTCAAAACAATATTGCGCCTGTGGCCTCATATTGTCAAAATCTGCTATTAGCAGTTAATAGAATGTAAGTTTCGAAACTGTGATCGTTCGCTTTTGCGATTTTACGATTACGCCACTGCGTCTCTCTTCTTCAGCTAAAGGAAAATAAATAAATATGAGCAAAAGTAATTTTTGTTACCGGCTTATAATAAAAATAAATTTTTTGTAGTTTGGGAAAGATATGAGGACAAAATGCAAAGATTGTACAGTAGTCACCGCTTGAAGTGATCACGGATGTAACGATCAAAATAGCGTGGAACTCCCGCATCTAAACACATAAAAAATCCGTCGGCTCTAGTGATCAACAATTCGCTTGTAGCGATCGGTTTCAATGAGATGACGCTACAAAACGTGAGAACAATGGCGCTGAAGAGGGGCCTGTGAAGAAATCCACCATCAGCGCAAGAAACGTTTCAAGCCCTTGGAAATCAAGTTCATATTGTTCAGCAACGGATTCGGAAACACTCCGCGCTTTTGCGCATGCGCCGGGCGGAGTTATTTTCGTCAAAATAGGGAGAAGTGAAGAATAAAAGGGTGATGTTTACATTTTACTGAGCGTGATCACCAAAAAACTCCGGAAATGCGCTCATATGACTCATTGCCTGACACCCCTTTCCGGTGTAAAATCGTCCAAAAGTGGTAGGCTCCGAATCCGTTGCTGAACAGTACAAAAATAGCCCAAAACAAAATAAACTCAGAGGTAATCGAATAAAACCAAAAATAAGCAAGGAACCCATTCTAGTCTACTTTTTCAAGTACTAAGAGGTATTCGAAATGGATTCAAAATAATAATTAGGAAATTTTTCTGTAAGAAGCTAGCATTACACCAAATATAGCTTCTCTTAGCCCGAAATTTCAAATTTTATTTTGCAAATGTTATTGTTTATAAATTAAAATAATTTTTGTTTTTTTGTTGTTCTTGTTTAAAGTTTAAGTTAAGATTATATTTTAAATTTATTCTAATTTTTCTAGTTGATTGTTTTTAAGTTTCAAGCCCTTCGTACTTTAAGATGATTAGCCCAATATGTTGTTGAATCTTTTGACCATTCATCTGAACGATTTATCCAACGAATGCTTGAAAAAAAACCATAGTTGCTCGAATACTTTTTTAAAAAAAAGCTTAAAAAATTAAATGTGCATAAATTCTTCTAAATCTGTACTTATATAGATTTTCTTTTTCTATTTAAAACGAACGAGTACATACCAACAATGTAGCATGGTCTGTTGTTTCCTATCCCTGTATACCTAATGTGACCATACGTCCCGTTTCTGGGTAGCCTGTCCCGCTGTCCCCAAGCACAGCTTCGGGACGTCCAAATGTCCCTTTTTCATAAAGAGACAATAGCAATTTCAAAAAAGACGCGAAAAATAAAAAACTCGACGGTAGTGCCTAGTACTATGCACATGCAAGTCGGCCAGAAACTTGCTCATTCGCACGTATTTATAAATTTTTCACATCGCAGTGACAGAATGAAACACTTAGAATGTGTCAACGAAAAATTATCGAGTGGAATTGTTCAAAACACATTCTCACCAATAATTTGGATCGTTCGAACTTTCGTACAAAATCTACGTCAAAAAGTTTGTCTAAAATCTGTCCGTTTTATACAAGATTTTCAACAAGATGAACTGAATATAAGAATATGAACTTCGTGAACCACTTGAATGCTGTTGCCTGCATAAATGCGGTAAAGAAAAGGCGCCTACAGGTTCCCCAGCATTCTAACAATTCAAAAAACAATGAGAGGAAATAGTAAATGCTTAAATTGAATGACTGACTGCAGAAACCACAAGAGTTTAATAATGTCAAAATGCTGGGAGCCCGAAAAAAACTGATTAATTTTTTTAAATGAACGATGCATTTTTTTCTCCCCCCTCTCCAAGCAACCGTACCATACCAACTAGAAGACGTTTCGCCACTGCGTATGATTTCACGTGCAGCTGGCCCACATACATGGCTGATATTTTAGTGGAGTCGGGTTTCGTACCTGGATCCCTCCGACCTCAAAGCAGAGACCTTATCACTAGGCCACCGCGGTCCCATTTAAGAGTTCGAGTAAATCAAGAGCCTTAAAAATCCATTCATTCACTGAGGAAAAAGCTTCGGACATAGTTAACCCGGGTAGACAATCCAGAATTACAAGCAATTTTTAAACTCAAAATATTGACAGTACTTTAACAATAGACAATAACATTATGTTAATAAGAAATTCAATTCGAATTACCAAGGAATTAGAATTAAAAACGTTCGAATCAAGCTTGAAGGCCTTCCCACTTTACTAAACCATAACCGCCTTTCTATTTAGAGTTCCATTCATGCAAAATGAATTTGCGAAAACGAAAAAGAAATATAAAAAGTATATAAAATAATAAAAACTAAATTAATACGAAATGAATGAATTGCTTATGTGATGTCTATTTTTTCATGAGAAAAAATGTTTAAACATATGGTTCAATTTATCATATATTTAAATAGAAATAGTATTTGTAAAACTCGTCAACGATGAACACCTTTGTTTAAAAATCCATCCACATATGTTAAACTACATAATAAAATAATTTTTTTAAGAAAAGCATTTACATGTTTCTTTCAGGTGCACGTCAGTTCTGAGGAGTTTCATCCGAGTTCCCGAAAATTATAGAAACGATCGTCTATAAGTAACATCGCCCACTTTCGACTGACAAATCAAGCATTAATCCACAGGCTATGGAAAATTATTCCTTTAATTTTTAATTTTTAGCAGAAACCCAATTGTTAATAATGGGAACATCTTTAGCCAAACTTGAGTTTTAGATACAAGGTATCAGAATGTCTTGCATCCAAATATCTCGCTGTTTCAGTTTTATTTATGGTACATGAAATGAAAATGAATTTTTTTAAAAAATTTCACTCATTAAAATAAGAGAAATAAAATGAAAACTTATATTTCTTTTCCAGAAGGTACAAATGCTGTGCCAGTAGAATTTTTACCTTTGCATACGACCACTGCCCTACCAGTAAATGACCAGGATTTCACTCCTCCCCCGGTTCATCTGTCTCTGCTCTCAATAATCAGGTAACCGTTTTGCTCCACAGTGAGATTCAATCACCCCCACTTGTGATATGCAATTTTGTTGTTAGTGAGGAAATCCAAGATTAGCAACTCCAAGAGAAATCAGAGACCTCATTTTTGAATTACTTGAAAATAGCGGAAAACACTTTCTGGTTTCCCCATCAAAATTCCCTTAGTAAATTGTTTTGAGTTTTCCTATCAGATTGTAAGTTAAAGGTTAAAAACTAAAAATCACGTTTTTAACCCTTTAAAGGGTAATTTTTTCTAGTACTGTTATAGTACTAGAAAAAATACTACTAGTAGTATAGTGTACTAGTTCCTGTCTTTGGGACAGATTCATTTAAGAAAAGAAATTAATTTAGTGTATTCGATTGTTAATTTTTTGTTAATTACTTTTGTTAATTAATAATTCATTATCAAGTCCAAACTCTCCGTTATGGCTTGAGAAAAGAAACTGGAACATCTAGGTTTTTGTTTCATAGAAAAATTTGGCGAAAACTTATGCCAACCTTAAAAAACGCATTTAAAAATTGATAGTAAGTATACTTACCACGGCCTTATAAAGGGTTAAAATACAGTCGTATTTCTAATAAAATACATAAAATTATATTAAATAGGGAAAAAAACTGGAACTGAATTACCAGTTACTTACTATCAGAATTCTCTATGTTTATTGCTGAAGTTTAAAATAGTATTTTTGATCAGTACGAGCTTCAATCTATACAACGCTTTAAGAAAGTACAAAATACCTATTGCTGGAGATAGTAACTTTATTTAGAGCGATATCATATTACAATTATGGTTCTAAAAACTTTTAGGTCAAGTTTTTAATTTTAATTAATTAAAAATTAATCGAAAATTTGGCGTTTTTCCTCGATAACTCCCGAAAATATTATAGCACAAAAATGATTTTTACACTAACTAAACATTCACTAACTTATATTTTAATGATATCAATTAAAAATTGAAGTACAATTTTTTCTCTAATTTTACTAAATTTGTAGAAGTACTTTTAGGGATAATTTAAAACAATACTTTTCATTGTCTCAAACTGATTCAAACTGTTGTAAGTGTTTACACCAATAATATTTAATTGAGTGTTTCACTTCAATTTTGTTTCACATTGTTTTTTTTTTTTTTTTGGTTTCTGTGACGAAGTAACGAAACAAAGTCCTCTAAGTTAATAATTATATTTGGAAATATATCCAGTAACCTGAATGATTATAGCTGCTTTGTTTTAATTCATTTTCTTAGCATGTATATTTATAAAGCTATAAATAATACAGCTTTAATCCAGTTTTAATACATCTGCAAAACGTAAATTGTGCCACGCCATTTTCATATGGAAATAAAATGCGTATTTGCATAAGGAATAAGAAAGTGAAGTTGGTTCCAAAGACGTGCAATTTTGATGTTTGATGACAAGTACAGTTACTTGACTCCATTAGGGACGTTCACGTAGACAACGAACAGAACAGATGCAAAGCTACTGAAAAAACACGGGTTGAATGTCTATCACAATTTGAAATTTAAAATTACTTTATACAAGAGATCTATAAACATCAAATTGTGCATAAGAGATTGAATGGAATTTTTATTCCCGGCAAACAAACTAGTCGCCGAAGGCGGCTAGTATATAACACACAGAAATCTTTTTACAGCGGTCATCCACCGTTCCAAGGAAAATTGACCGCTTTAAAGAGGTATCATTTTTGGGAGTAGGAGTACTAAATACATATTTAAACAAGACCTAATTCGGCATTTCTGATAAAGCGAATTTTCAAAGTTATTCAGATAAAAATGCATTTTATCCGAAAATTAATCTCTATATACACTTCTTTTTTATATATTTTCTTTCTTTTGAAAAAAGATAAAATTTGTGTCTGCTTGGATTTTAAAGCTCTTTCGGACGTCATTTTTTCAATTTTTTTTAAAATTGGAAAATATATTCTTACTTGTTTTGTCTGTAATTGTTGATGACTGGCAATAATATCATCTATTTTTTTCTAAACCCGTTGATCTGAAAGTTGCATTCGCTGGTGGTCGCAACCAATAGCGGTAGATTTTTTGTCAAAGTTCGAATCAAGACACAAATGAACTCTATACTGCCCAACCCCAGTAGAGACCTAAATTCACTTTTCTCCTCACACTGGGAAAGGAATGATTGATTTCGATCTGATTTCCGTTGTTATTTTTGAGTTGTATGATTTTTTTGTTCTTTCTATCCTCCATTTTCTCTTAATGAAAAATCCGGGGTCAGAGAGACAACAGGAATGGATTTCATTGAAGTTGAACTTGCGAAAAACCCGACCGATCAGAGGGGTTTCCGTGGCTGTTAATAGAGGTTATTTTAATTATGTCTATAGGCCGAAAAATTCTAATCGGAAAAAAATGGCCGTTGAGAGAAGTGACCGCTATGTATCGCCAAACTCTTTTATAATAAAGATACTTTAGAATTCGCTAATGATTTCACCTGCAAGAAATCGAAACAGTCGATGGAAGTAACAAACAACATACAAATTTTCATCCGCCTTGTCGTAGCTGTCTTTGATTTTTTAAATATTTTGTTGAACTAAAAATACATGTTCTAAAATATTTTCATGTTTTAAGTACCATAAAACGGGCTTACTTTGCACTCGCGAAGGTAGCTTTGCGCCAGAATAAAATGTTTGTTGAAAGTGAAATAGATCAACTGATTAGGGGTCTGGTATAAAGATTTTTTTCTTAATTCTTGACAACTCTGGCTAATGTATTTCATTCTTTAAACGTATATAACATTCATTCAGGATGTTACAGAAAGATGAAACTGCGGAGCTAATTTTTCAGCGAAAATTCTAGTGCTGAAAAATCTGGCTCTCATGAAGGCAAGTGCATTTGAGCGTGAAAGATGATTAGAACCATTAGGTTGAGTCGACCCTCCTGGGGAATGGAATAGGAGCTATAGCTTTCATTTTGTTGCTTTGAATGCCAATTATAGTTGTTAGTTAAATTGTGAATAATTGTTTTCTGACCTGGGGTAACTTCGCAGCGAAAAATAGGGTTTGTTCGCTGCTCTCCGTTCTTTAATTAATTTTTGTTTTAAATAATAATAAGGAAAATATTATGCCTTTGTTCAGATATAAAAGGATGTTAGAGACTTCTAAGTATATGGATTTTTCTTCAAAAACAATAGAAGCTTGATTTAATGTTATTTCAATAGGTTAGTGTACTCTTAAAGTGGCAGAAGCCTTTTTGCCCACCAGAGTTAGCTGTTTGTTACAAAATAAAGATACTTCACCTGGAGATTCCCTGTTTTTCTCCAATGAGAAGTAAAAGAATGTTGCAACTTGTATCGCCCAGTTCAGTTTTCTTTTCAATAGTATACATCTTAAAAAGATAGTAAACACTCATTTTACTAAGAAAGTGTTGTAATTGATAAATATAAGAATAAAGCACCCGGAAATAGTTGGATGAAAGAGTTTCCTAAATCCTATCTTGATCTGACCAGGATACAATGACGTCAAACTGTTAATTATAATTAGATATTTATAAAATTATTTTTTTATATTACCATCCTAGTTTATAATAAATATATCTAACATTGAGCATAATGAATTTGTCATTGAAATACACTGAAAAAAATAACAGGTGCAAAGAATCCCCACATATAAAGTAACGTTGCACCAAAATTTCTAGAAGTATAATTAACTATTAAATTCCTGTATAAACCAAATTTTGCTGCAAAAGGATTCTCCAGTGATTACTCAACGACGAAACAATCAAAAAAGTTTTTTTTTTTTTAGAGAAATACATGTTACTAATTTCGAAATTCTTTCTTAACTCATGAAAGTAACCCACTCCTCTTTATAGTACATTGATATTGACAAAACCTAAATTGTTCTTCAAACTGGACTTGCAATGAAGCAGCACATTTCACGCTGGACTTAGCTAGTTCATCTCATTAGTACTCATTGAGCTCATGAGGAATATGAGTGTTCAGTGAAAAGCAGATTCAAATTTAATTTTTTGATGCATTTAAAAGCAGCGATTCTTAAATGGCATACTATCAAAACTGAAGTGCTTTATTTTGTAATTTCAAATGCTCAATCTATAATATAGATACTTGGATAATCATTATAATTGCTGTAAGAGAATAACATTTTTACTTTAATATGACACAACTTATCTAATTTGTAATGTAATAGAAATTCTTAGAGAAATTTTGAAATAATAATTGGCCAAAGACAAATGTACAAATCAGACAATTTATTGTGAAACTATTGCAGAAATAAACATTGTAAAATTTTATAAATCATAAAAATTAACATCGAAAATCACAGATAATATATAAAAATAATAATAACATAATAAATCACATAAATACGATAATGTGTCTTTAATTCTCCTTTGCGAGCAAATTTTTTATTGCATAGATCACAAGGAAAGGGTTTTTTTATTTGTATGAGTTCGATAATGTTCATTTAAATTACCTTTCTGGGAAAAAGCTTTATTACATAGATCACAAGCATAAGGTTTTACATCTGCATGACTTATAAAATGTTGATTTAATTTACTTTTCCGGGGGAAAACTTTATTGCATGCATCACAAGAATAGGTATTTTCATTTATTTGAGAAAGACAATGTGTGCTTAACTCATTTTTCAAAGCAAAGCTTTTGTGGCATGAGTCGCAAGAATAACTATTTTCATCTGTTTGAATACCAACATCATTCTTTGAATACTGTTTTTGAGAAAATTCTTTTCCGTCTACATCATTGGTATGAGTACAACAATGCGCTTTTAAAGAAAGTTTTTGAGAAAAGGCCTCTCCACAGATATCACATGCGAAATGTTTTTCATCAGTAACAATTTCAGTTTGGACAGTTGTGTCAGTACCAAATGCTTCCACAGACGGAACACTAGCCAAAGGCTTTTCATTCGCCTCCATCCTCCGTTTTATATATTTGGTTTCTTCCCAATTAAAGAACTGAAGTTGTATCAAGCATAATTGAGCTCTAGAACTGCATCCTCCTTAATGATCTCATATTTCGAAGGGGGGGACATTTAGCTTCTGAATTGCATCTGGTCATCCCCTGAAGCCCCCTGGAAGAGAAAATGCATTTTTAGTACTACTTTATATCACCATACAACTTTTCTTATTATTAAGCTGGGCATTCAAAAGCGCTGCGCTCCAAGGAAATTCGGTCGCTCCACGTTTAATTGAACTGCCCGACCATAAATGCTGAAATGCGACTGCTGTAGATACGTGGGGGAGGCAGGCTCTCTGTTCTAGAGAAAATCACAGAAGGAAAATTGTTTGAAGTAGGTGATTGGAGTGCCCGTAGCGGATATGTTTGCGAGGAGCGGCCTGTGATTAATCTAACTACCTAAATGGATGGGCTGAAAAAGGGAATGGTGTGGAGGCATATTTATAGATCCGACATAAAAATACCTACATACAATGGCTCTTAGGGCAAATACCGAACCCAAATAGTGCACCCCTCGCCTTTTGTTTTAAAACTGCAATACTGCCCTCCCCAGAAACTTTATACCAGGGGGTGCTAACATTGAAATTGCAATTAAACTGAAATAATAATATATAAGACAATTTTGAATTAATATGATATAGCCGACTATCAGCTGGTTATAACATCAAATTAAACATTCTCCCGTTGGTGTGGTGCGGAAGTTTGGAGAGGGGGTTAGAATTATGAGGTCCATCGCAAAATAGCCCTTGTGTTTGTTCAAAACAGATATTAATATAACTAAATTAAACTATACAAACACTAAATATCAAAAAATGCCATAGAAATATAATAGAAATTGCGGAAGGTTTCCTCCTCATATATATTCTACTAGCAGTAGGCGCACAGCATTGCCCGTGGAATCAGGACTTCAACGAAATGAAAAAAAAAAAAATCGCCTATAATGACACGAAAAAGTTTTGAAAACAAAACAAGATACAAATGATTGATTTTTCAGCTTATTTTTCTTCGCGCTAATGATATTTGAACTGTAGGAAAACAGTACAGAGTGTCAAATAAAACGATATTTCGATTCGAAAAAAAAAAAATTATGATTTAAAAGATTGATTCCTAAACAACGTAAAATGTTAAAGAAAGAAAACCGAATGAAATTTTAAACGAATTCAAATGGAGCAATACGTCTTGAAAGACAGAGCCAAACATAATTTCTATAATATTTAAATATATCCAAAATGAATCAGAGAAGAAACCCAGCGGCATAGGTACCTCCTAATCTTTCTCGTATACTCCTAACACATGTAGAGAAAAGAAATAAGCTAAAAGGCAGTAAAATGAACAAGAACCCCAAACGCAGTGGGGGAAAAAAAATAAGCGAAACTTCATATCACGATCTCCGAAGGTCGCCCAACGCGGAAGTGGAATTAAAAGCTGGCGTGATTAACAATAGAGCTGGGTGTAAGATAAAAGAAAACGAAATTTTCAATTTGGATGCCTCTTTTTTTAACCGATTAACTCAAAAATTGGACACAAATCTACCATTAACGTAAGAAGGCCACATACCAAATTTCATTTATCAAAGTAATTTTTTAAATAAGTTATTACGTTCAAAAGTATGCGATTATACAGAAGTCAACCCTTTGACAGATTTTGATAGAAACCTACAAATTATGTGTAAGGATCACATACTAAATTTCATCCATGTAGCTTTAATAGTTTTTGAGTTATCGTGTTCAAAGACACACAGACAGACATAATTCTAAAATTGTGTCTTTCGGACTCACGGAGGTCTAAACCTTGGAAATTCGTCAAAATATCGAGTTTGAATTTTTTGACGATTACAGTACTTTCTCTTTTTATATTTCCTATACGAGAAAATAAAACAGAGAGAGATGAACGGCGCTATTCACCAAACAGTGTGTTAGCACCGGAATCGAGTAATCCGTGACCGAGCGCTGATTCTTGATCCCGAGAAATTCTTATCCCCCAACAACAGTTACTCGATCTCTCGGTATCGGAGCCTACGTAGGCCACGCTCCACTCTGTGACGCAGGATGCCAGCTATTCCTGTCCCATCATTTTCAAAGTACATTTGCATTGGTCCAAATATGTCACATGATTATCAGCTGATTTTAGCGCCTTCTGATGTTTATTGTTTTGACTGTTGTCATGTAACTTTTGAACATTTTTGTTGACTGAATTTAGGATTCTCGAAATAAAATTTTTATAAAAATGTTATTCTTATCCATATGTTTGCAGCACATATGAATAAGATTCGATTTTCAGATGTTAGTATAATTGTATTGAAATGAAGATTTATAGTGACAATCCAATATAAATACTTGTATGTTTCTGTGTCTTGATACATTATTAAGCAAGTAGGTTTGAAATTTTCATAGTATGCTGCAATAAAAAAAAATTATATTGGGATTTAGATGCACATTAGTTAATATTTGTATCGTAAATAGTTTCCAAATAAATTCAGCTTTAACTAAAGCCTACGTAACAATATTCCTTAAACAAATTGCAAAACTATTTCATTAACAAATATATAGATAGAAAACATTGGAAAGAAGAAACTGCAAACTTTTCATGTGTAAACAAAAATCAGACTAACGTTTCTGAAAAATGGAAGAATTTTTATGAACACCAATACCTAATAAAACAAATAATCATGCAATCCATTTATTACTAATAAAATGCTATTGCACTAGAGATATTTTTTGTAAGAACTTCCTTCTCTCTTTATTTTTAAAAAATTAACACAAGTATTTTATTACATTTACATATTTAAAACGTGTTATTTGTTGTAAACATTGAATTTAGCAAATTTTGATTTTCAACTGAATGAATTACTGGCTAGTAACTGTTCAGAACATAAATATAATAGTCTTGACAAATCTAAATAAGAGTAATGTAATAAATTATTGATATTATTTGTAAGTATTTTAGAATTAATATTATCTTTACAGGAAATTTATGCTTAATTGATGGATTTCAGATATTTTAAACTGTCCAAATAATCAGATAGATAGTAGTTGTTTTAAACATTTCTATCATAATTAAAATGTAGATTTGCATTTCTCAATATCTTCATAATTTGAGAGCGAAATGAGGTATTCATTTTTTGATAAGCTAGCATTAACATTCTACTAGTACCTGCATAATATCGGCTGTGTTTCATAGCAAATAAAATGCTATGAAACACAGCATGCTTCAAGTTTATATTCATTAACAAGAGTAATTTAATGTTCTTTACTACTTATTTTATTATTACAACTCATTACTTTATGAATTCATTAAACAAAATTTCAAAAGAAGTTAACAAACATTACAACAATTGTTAAAATATAGCAATTTTCTTGGTTTTGCCAACAAATTGTTAGAATATTTTTTTGTTTTGTGTACTTTAACAAGCAGCACATTAGAGGCCTACATTTAAAATATAAGGGGAAGGAAACTCAGAATGAAATGTTGCTACAAATAAAATGACTTTTATGTTAATAAGTTATTTTGACTTAACAAAAAAATTATATCAATAATTTATAACTATTTCAAGGATTCTTTTCCTGCCAGTTTTCCAACAACAGTCTTTTTATTTTCATTCAAGTAAAAACATCTAATTTAATATAGATTTGTATAAATAAAGAAAAAGAAGTCATTTTTTAAATTTTTTCATACAAATATGTGAATTTATTTTCTGATTTTCAATTAAAGTTCATGGTTACTTAACATCACAGATAAGAATATTACATCCCAAGGGACAATGGTTTATTATGGTCTTATTGCATAGAATTATATAAAACTTTATATTATTATGGGCCCACTTTCATCTGAATATTATATTCAAAATGCAAAAAATAATGTTTATAATTCAGTTATTTTGACAAGCTTACCAAAACAAGTTGGCAAAAAAGAAAAAAAAAAAGCTTCTACCAGTCAAGTAAGTACATTAACACAATTTACAATAATTTATAATTCTGAATAAAATTATTGAGTCCTATTGCTTATCAAAATGATTTTCAATAACTGATTGATGATTCACATGTATGTAGCATTGGTGAATGAAATATATAAAAAAAGCTGCAGAGATCAAAAGAAATTTTAAATATCTAAATGATGTAAAAGATAAATGTCAAAGCAAATTAATATGAATTGAATTCTCTGTATCATTCAACTATATACAGAGTTATATATGAATTTATAAAACTGTTGATTATACATTCAAATTTCTTTATAAAAATTTCCAACTTCACTTATTACAAACACCAATGTTAGGCAACTTTTTCCAGTGAAATAAATACTCGATAAATTCTATAAGGAAACAATAAAAGGAATAACTTTGCAGTATATTTAATAAATAAAGATAACTATATAAGCTTACAAACATACCACCGAACAAAGCTTTTGGTAAACACAAAGGCAGTTTTCTGGATGCAGAACAGAGTATTAAATATTACCCAATACAGCTCTTATTCTGATATTTTTGACACAACTCAAAAACACATCTCTACACTGATAACTATCAACCAGGATATATTTTTAAAATATTACATCCTGAAAAATCATGGTCATGGTGCTATTGCATAGAATAGCAATGAAACTTTATATTATTTTGGGACAACTTGTGTCTGAATATTTGAATCAAAATACAAAAACAATGTTTATAGTTCAGATATTTTTACAAGTTTACCAAAACAAGTTGACAAAAAAAAAACTTATACCAGCCAAATAAGTATATTAACACAATTAACAATATACTTTTATTTCATTTATAATTTTGAATAACATTTTAAGTCTTATCGCATATATCAAAATGTTTTCCTACAACTGTTAAATGGTTCACATGAATGCAGTATTGATGAATGAAGTATAGGAAATATCAACATAAGATACAAAGACTGAAAGACATTTAAAATCTTTAATACTGTAAAGATTTGTCGAAGCAAAGTAAGCTGAACTAATATTTCTGTAAAACACAACTATATACAGAAGAATACATTAATTTATAAAAATGTTTATTATGCATTCAAATTTCTTTATGGAAACTTATAACTTCACATATTTAGAAACAACAATGCTAGGTAATTTCTTTCCACAGAAATAACTGCTATAAATTTTAACTAAATCCTATAACAAACAATATTAAACAACTCTGCAGTATAGTTAATAAATAATGGTAAATATATAAATTTAGAAACACACACAAAACAAAGCTTTATTACAAAGACAATTTTCCTGATTCGTTAACCAAGTATATAAAATACTGCCATATGCATATCAAAAGTATTAAAAACTTATTATCATACACATGGTATTTTGGCAAATTCATAAAAAGTTTCCATTACACAAAAGAAATAATTTATACAGTTTTCAAGATGTAAGAATTATGAGTATTTTAAATTTAGCTGACCAATAAGAGATTTGCATCTTTTGGAATAAAAATCATATAGCTCATAAAACAAGAAAATAAACAATTCAGCAAATTTAATAAGTTAGAAAGAGGTAGTTATTAATAATAGAGAGTGCATATCAATGGATAGGCTGAAACTTTTTTATACTCTGCTGTGAATTTTTACAATGATTCAACAATATAATTTTGAATTAGATTTTAAGAGACCTACAGCATATCAAAATATTTTTCTGCAAGTCTTTAATGGTTAACATACACCAAATAGCTTCTTAATACCCAGAATTTAAAATCGAAAATACAGTATTGATGAATAAAGTGTATAAATTATCAGTATAAGCTGCATAGATTTACAGAAATTTAAATTCTTTAATACTGTAAAAAAATTTTTAAAAATCATGTTAAAGCACACTTAATTTCTCTGTAAAATGCAACTATATACCAAAGGATGCATTCAAACCATGTTCTTAAGGAAATTTCCAACTTCACACATTTATAAATAAAAATATGAAGCACATTATTTTTTCTCACTAAAAATAACTACTATATATTCTAACAAAATCCAATAATGAACTATATAATACATTACTCTATAGTATATTTAATAAATGAGGATCAGTAATATTAACTTGGAAACACACCAAAGAACAAAGCTTTATTAAATACAAAGACAATTTTCTGGATGCCTTTCCGAGTAAAGAATATACTGCCTCAATACATGTTATAAGCATATTTACAAAGAAGGAATACACCTGGTAATTTCAAGGAAACAATACTGTCCATCATGTAAAAAAAAAGGATATTTTAAATTTATCTAACCAATAAGAGAGTTACTTCTTTTAAAATAAAAATCAATATAGCATTTAAAACTAAATAATACAACGCAGCAAATTTAATAAGTAAGGAAGAGGTATTAGGAGGTCCAAGATGGAATAATGTTAGAGAATGCATAGTTTTGATAGCAAAGTTTGATAACATAATATAAAACTACTTTTTCTCATCAATTAAGACATAACTAAACACAGCTTTAAAATATAAAAATATGAGCATTTTAAATTTATCCGAACAATCAAAGATTTGTATTCTTGAAGTAAAAATCTTATAGGTAATAAAACATCATGCATTACAATACATAATTAATAAACAGGGATCATTATTTTAAACTTGGAAACACACTGCAGAAAAAAGCTTCATTAAATATAAAGTCAATTTTCTGAATGCATCACCAGGTACAGTGAAGACATTTATTTTTATCAATATTTTTAGTTAATATGTGTATTTAAATTTACCTGAACAATAAGCAGTTTGCATTCTAAAAAGGACAGCAATCTAGGATAGATATTAATAACATGAAAATACATCTTGAAACAAAATTTAGAGGCAAGAAGTTATTATTCTTCACTCAATATATAAAAAATTATATTATTAGTTAGGCTAAACACCAAAATATTCCTCAGATTGATTTTTCTCCAAAAAAAAAATACTCTTACAAGCAATGCAAAAATCCAAAACATGAGGCAGAACGATTTTTCATTCTACTGGCACATGCACACATCGAACTAGATCCCACAGTAACTCGCCACTTTTCTGGGATCGAAAAACAGGGGAAAAAGACGCCCGACAACTCGCTCTTTTGACGTGGAGAATAAGAAACCCGAGTGCTGACACCGGTGTCTGTGTCAACACGCGCACCAGAAATCTTCCACTTCAGGTTCAAACTTTGAAGCCACATTATGTAAATAGCTCTTTGAAGTCATATTTCATTTTTTCCAGTCTTCTCTCTAACTAGAGATATCAGCCATATGCTCGACTATCAAAAAGTATAAAAACAAACAAATTAAAAGAATGATCTGTTGACGCGAAGCAAAGGGATTATGACGTCACATGGTTTCAACGAAATGCATGTTGGGAAAATATGTCACACGACCTTGATTACGAAGAATCATGATGGGAATTTTGAAGATAAACTTTTTTTAACACTTTATACTTGTATAAAACATAAAGAATTAGAAAAAAGTTACCTAATGAATATTATAGCAATTAGAGTAGACAGGGGATATAATGAACCACTTTTGTAAATTTTGAATGTTTGTTCTCAAAGTACTGACTTTTTTTGTTTGAAAATATGCCTACATGTTATCTATTAAGGTTTATATTACATTCACTCTAAATCTATAATGATCCATACTTTTTTAATTTAAATCTTTAAGTAACAATTGACAAAGTGGACCATTCCCAGGGCTGGGATATTATGAGCAATCAGTAAATTTTTAAAAATATATTAATGAATTACATTTTTTAATAGCATAAAGCATAGAATGCATCATACTTCCTTATTCATGGCATCAGTGTATGCATATAATGCAAGATTAATGAATATTAAACTTGGCAAATTACATAACAAAAGATTTTTATGTCACTGAAAATCCCAATTCTTGTGAAAAATGTAGGTTCTGGATGACTCATTACAATCTTTGTGTGAAAACTTACTAAGGATCCATCTACAATATAAAGGGGAAAATGAACATGTTTTGGTTAGGCTATTGAACATACCTTTTTTTTCTGTTATTAAACCGATAAAATGGACCATTGTCTTTTGGGTTATAAATTTGACTAAATGTAATTCTCAACTTTTATTTTGCTACTGAAATTAGTATCATATTTTGAAATGATTTCCTCATCATTGTATTTTGTATCAATTATATACAGAACCTAATGTTACCATTGAAGACTTAAGTTAAACATATCCTTTGTAATAACAGAACGAGGCTAAATTAATATGTTAGTTCTGCTTCTACGATAGAATAATAATTTAATATTTTACATCATCTGTAGAATTTTTCTTATGTAACATTACTACCTATTTTTTAATTAATTTTATTTCATTCAACACTTAATTTATGCACAATATCCACAGATACAAATTAATAGGTATATATATATATATATTTAAATTATACTATTTAATTTAATTTGAGCTTAATACAGCTGTACTTTCTTTAAAGTTTCAAGATTTTAAAAATTCACTGATTATAAAATGAAAATAAGAAAAAATCTCAAATGAATAAATAAGATGGGAAACTGCTTATATCTCGTGGAGTAGAGAAAAAAATTTATAACTACGTAATTTGTAATTGTGAATAATGATTTAATTTGAAAGCGTGTATTTTAAAATCAGATAAAAAATATTTTTGCATTGTCTTATTTTCTTTATTAAATTCTTCCTTGTTATTTCTCAAATTCTAAATGTGCATATAAAAAGACAGGAAAATTTTATATTTAAAAACTTGCTTCTAATGATGTTTTCCAAACTAATTATAAGTTACAAATTGCACATTATGTAGCTTTATAATTTAAAACATGACTGGTGCTTTAACCAATATATGATGATAAAGAATATTTATATCATTATATTGTAAATATTGACAGGAATAGTCTTTAGTTTTCTTTTGAATGTTCTTTTATATACTATAATGAAACACACCTTAAAAATGGCTATGAATAAAATCGACATTTTGTGATTACTAAAAAATCCATTCACTTGCTAACAAATTAATATTTATTAATGTCAATTGTGACTTGCAACAGTGAGATCAAACATAAGATCCAAAAAATACGAGTTAGTTTTGAAATTTGTAAATATAATACATCGTAACTTAAAATATGTAGATGACATGATCCAATAGTGAATTTGCTCTCGAAAATTAAAACAATTTGCTAATCCTTATATAATGTCTAACTATTAAAAGCATATGGAATACAGAACTGATGGTCCATTGTACACCAGTTTGGGTGGTCCATTGTACCCCATATAGAACTTTGAAAAGAAAACTTATTAAAGAAATGAAGAGAGAGAACTTATAAAAGAAATGTCATATTCAGTTATTTTAGCTGCATTAAATATAATATATTATCTTTTTAATATGTAGAGCAATGTTTTCCAAAATATAATTCTTTAATCCAGAAAAAAAATATGTGCTTCACTGAAAATTTTTACCTTTAGTTACTGTAAACCACCAATCAAGAGTAGTATGGCTTAATTGTCAGTAGGCACATGGTTTTAATTTTTTTTAAAAGCACTACAGGCTTGTCAAAATAAACATTCAAAAACAAAAATAATAGAGGGTGGTCCATGGTACTCATAGGTCCACTGTATCACGGTCTCCCCTATATATAGTTATATATCAAATATATGGGAATATCTCAAACTAAAAATCCCTCATCTAAAGCAAAGAGCATTAGTTCCCCTTTTACATTTTAAACTTAAATTTTTAAATTGTGAAGTAGAAAAGATCCATTTACTGATATGTTGTTTGTATTACTGCTCTTCGAATTTTTTTAAAAATTTTTTATTTAATTAATATAAAGAGATTAATTGCTGTTTTTAGTGTCCTTGATTTGAGCCAAAAATGTGCCAGTCAAGTCTTCCAGAGAAATACCATGCTTGCTATACTTCACTATATACTCATATAGCCTACATACAGTTCAGTATAATGCTTAAGTTGAAGAGGCCTATCTGCTTTAGATTATTATTCTTTGTAAATTAATTGAAGATTGCATATTCTGAATTTTTTGAATTTTACATTTTTGTGAAAGTATTTATGTCTGTATCTCCCTATTTGTACTTTGCTATACAAATATGTTGAATATTCGTTATTCTAATTTTAGTTAATAGTTTTTTTCTTATTGGTGAGGCATTCATCATGTTCCCTTAGTAAAATTGTATTATTTTAATTCTAGAAGGGACCATTTGGGACTTCCGCTTAGTGTATTTAATGTAATTTTTTTTTTCTATTAGAGAACATAACCTTGAAAATTTAAGAAAACCACCATATATGAAGAAAAAAAATGCAAATGGCACATTGTTTCATTTCAGGCTCATTAACCTTTATGGGGTTTCATTAGGGAGAAAAAAGTTATCTGCCAAAGAGCTGCTGTGCCATAACAGTCGCCTAGGTCAAAAAAAGTGTTGTTGAAGAATTTTATAGGTGCAATCTTCTTTGGTAAGGGTTTTTTTTTTGCTTCTACAATAAAGATGCTTTGTCTAAAATTTATTAAATATATAAATATAGTTACAATATGACCAGCAATAAAAGATTAATTCCTAAGCAATTTGTAACAATATTTTTTATTTCAATCCATGGTTCAATTAAACATTGCCATGCATGTCTGGTTTGTTTTACTAATTTGATGGCCTTGTTTTTATCAAATTTATTAATTACTATGTTTTACAATTATTTATTTGCAAACATTATAACATTTCTTATGCAAGAAAAAAAAGAAGTAATTATTTTCATTTCAGAAATATACAGTTTTAATCTTATTGTAGATGTGCTGCTGAAATTTACGGAATGAACATCAAAAGCTTCATGATAATGAAACAGCTTATTAGAGTGAAGATGCCATGATGTTCACTAATTCTGTTTCAGTTAATTACTTTCATATGTAGCATTAAAAATGGATATGTGCTGGAATTCCAATGTTATTTTAAATACATATACAGTGAAAAATGTATTAATGGTATCAAATACAACATGAGTAGGTTTCCAATACACAAAATTTTCACTTCCCTTATTTCTATTTGAAAAAAAAAAAAACTTGAAAGAAAAGTTAAAGAAAGTCAGCTGGCACTAATAATTCAAATGGGAGTTAGTGCTTGGTTAATAACTGAAACAAACTAAGAGACTTTAAATCATTCTTTTAGCAAAGCCTCTAGAAATGAATATGGAAAATCAAATAAAATATACTGCATGAATCAAAAATAAAGAGTTGTCCTAATATCCAGCATTTTGGAACTTATGTTTTTTTCTTCTGTTATACAGCTGCTGCAGCTTAAAGTTCACAGAAGCTAAGAGAAAGGAAATGGCAGAAAAGGTTTGTCGTGTTTTGGTCTTGGCTTGTGACTAGGAAGGATCCAGAGCCCCAAAAAATTATTGAATTAAACGTAACTTTCATTTTATACTGTTGAATAATAAAATGAATTATATATATATATATTTTATCAATTATTGCTTACCTATTTTTTTAGTTTTTATTTTTGTGTTATCATAGCTTTAAATGTGAAAATTTATTAATTTTTTAAATAATATTTATTGATCTTAAGTTGACTTTTTAAAAAGAATATTTAAAATCCAATTATCTTTCTCTTCAGCATAAATGTATTTTTAAAGGTGTGGTACTCTGTTCAACTACACATCCTTTAAAATGGTTTGGCTATCTTGGTTTGCTGTTTTGTGAATTAACTCTTATTTGCTTGGGAGCTTCATTTTTAGGATAAATTTTCAAGCATATTTTCTGGGGAAAATTTTAGTTTTTAACAACTTCAGAACCAAATTCGAATTCAATGTTGAAATTAGAAATTTAGACTATTATTATGAATTTTAAAAACTGGAATTTCTGAAATGCATTTAATACAGTTGAGCACTTGTCTATGGAAATTATTCATGGTCTAAACTATTTTTTAAATTTTCTAAAATAATTAATGCAATAGTGTATTTTTAAGTGCATTTTTTTAAAAGTGTGTGAAGTGCTAAAATATTTTATCCACTTAAATGGAGTTGGAACTATTTATTGAATGAGTTTTACAATAGCAAACTAAAATTTTAAAAAAAATTCATAAAAAACAAGTTACAATTTTTCTTCGATTCACAGACATTCAACTATATATGTAAAAAAAAAATTTAACTTTTATTCTGCAATGAACTTACAGTAGGATTGATGTTCCACTTTTGGCCGCTGCACCATTTTGGCCATATTGAATCAGTTTTTTCAATAATTAACCAGTAATTTCAAATTAACGTATAAGAAGTATCCCAACACTTTAAACAATCCTTATTTTACTATTTTCAACCTGATTGGTTTATTTTTCTCAAACATGCGATCTGTAAAAAAAATTAAATGCATGATCATGTATTGTGTGCTCACAACTATTAAAATTTTTGTTAAGGAACAAGGTTTTGCAGTTTTTCATTATCAGGCTCTCAGAATTAAATGATTAATCTAAAACTGATTACCCTTAGGGTTTATGAGGTAAGCTTTCTTTTTATTGTAATTTCGTATCAAAATTAATTATTTTTAAGATTAAATGGGTGGTGGCCAAAACTGGTACTTTAAATTTACCATATGTGCCAGTTTTGACCATGCAAGTGGCCAAAAGTGAAACATGTAGTGTTCCAGTTTTGGCCACATACTTCATTATTGTGTTTTTAGCCATTACATTAATTTAAGAATATCTAAATGAAATAAAATCAACTAATTTAGGTTTCTTTCTAAAATAAAAGCAACTGATTTAGTTTTGGTTCTAAAATAAAAAGTAACTGATGTAATTTTGTTTCTGAAATAAAAGTAACCGATTTAGTTTTGTTTCTAAAATAAAAGTAGCTGATTTAGTTTTGTTTTCATTTTACATAGTAATGGCTCCAATTAAAAATAAGAAGACAGGTATGTAGTATTTTCATAAAAAGATTTTGCTACTCACCATCTAAAGATGATAATGCAGTTAAGGCCATTCAAAATGGAAATGTTAGAAAAATCTCCATTTTGAATATTTACCTCACATTTATGTCAGAAAATTTCAACTTGAGGAACCTGACTCGAGTGATGAGGAATATTCTTTCATGTGCATTAGATTGCTCTAATTTTAAAAACGATTCTGATGAATTTGATTAATGTTGCAGTTAAAAATTATAAAAATATATATTTGTGATATTGTTAGTGAATATAATAATGCAAATTCTTGATTTGTAAGATTTAAAAAAAAAAACCTATTCTTTAAGTATTTGCAATGGAAGTTTATTCCTCTCCCTATTTTTTGTTTCATATTTTATAAAAAAAAGTTATTTAAGTATATACTCGGGAAACTACGTTGTACAATATTGTAACCCAATATTGAGCAATATAGGAAAAGTCTTACATTTTACTTTGTCACAATATTGTGTATCAATATTGCACAATATTGATTTTTCCAATTTTACAATATTGAGCAATATAGTGTGCTACTTGGGTAGGTTTATCATCTGTTTTCCCCGGTAACTGACTTTCTGACCAACTAGCGCTAGTAAGAGAAACAGCAGCAAGTATGTAATTAATTGTTCCTTTAGCCAATTCTAATCAAGATTGTTTTGGCTTGCGTGTTTGCTCTGCATCTAGAACTTCGCGATCCGAGCTTATGAAAGGAATTGTATTTTGGTTGCTTGTATAACTTCTTCTACATTTTTGCTATCTTTCAAGTGGTCAAGATATTCTCTAGCTGTCATACTTATTTCTTTTTTATCTAGGTGGTCTTGGAATTTTTTACTACTTAAATTCATATCAGAACTAATAAGTAAAGGTACATCACCTTCTACATTAATCTTAGTTCCAAAGTTATATAAGTGTACTCTAGATAACTCTTGACCATTAATCTTAATAAAACGAATGTCCTTATCTTGTTCTGGTAGAAGTTGACGTTCTGTTTCAATTTCTTTTGTTAGAACTTGTTTATCTTCATCAGACAGTAGGTCATTAGCTTTATCAACATCAAAGTGCTCAATAAGAAAGCCTTTTTCTCCTACTTCATAGCCAGCAAACTTTACTGCTTTTTCTACAACTTGCATAAGCTGATCAACTCTTTTTAATCCAGAGACAAATGCTGCGTTAGTATCAAAATAGGTATAGTTGTCATCAGTTCTATAAATTGCAATGACATGATTACTTGTCACTAAATGAACAGCGAAAACACCTTTAATTTCAGCTATATAATTTGATAAACCACTAAGTGTCTTGTAGCCCTTAGTATAGATTAAGTTTGAAGGTAGGCTATTTGTAGCAGAATCTAGCTGCTGTTCAAAACTGTCAAGTAATTTAATAAAAGAAAAAACTTCTCTTTCTTCCCTCTTAGATACCTGCTTACCCTGCACTATATGCTCATACTAGGGGATTACAGCCTTTGTTGCTTCAAATCCCATAACTCCTCTAATTCAAGTACATTGCCTTTTATAAGTATAGATAACACACAAAATTTTCAAGATCTTGATTTTCAAAATTTCTGGCTAATTCTCTCGCAAAATTGCATGATGTAAAAATCGCAGTGCATAAAACGCCACAGCTGATGGAATTAAGCCTAAAACATTATAATGCTACAATAATTCGGTTTAGAGGTTCAAAACTCTTTTTATTTTAAGTAAAATTAATCATATTTTTGAAAGAACAAAACGCAAGATGATTTATCCTGATATACAAATTGAACCCTTATGGAAGTAATTGAAACATGGTTCTGATAAATTAGGATTGAAATCAAATTTCATATTTTAGCAAAAAAATTAATTAAGACAGTAAAAGATTCATGACAAAGAGCAACTATATATATCTTGCTTAGAATTAAATCATAAAATGTGCCATGGTGATTTTTTTTTAATAAACTTGTGTATCTTTTTCTTGTCAAACAGTCAAATGAGAAAAGCAAATTAATGCCAGTAAACAAAAAATAGGAGGTCAAAGCAAAATTTTTCAAACAATATGCAACTATCTGAAAAGAATTTATCTGTGCAACAATTAATTTCTACTTTATTTATATAACTTTTGCCTATTATAATTGTTTATATAAGTTCTCTAAAAATATAATAGTTGCATTATTTGAGTAGCAATTTTTTTTTCTTTTACTTGAACAAAAGAAAAAATAATTCTTTAAACACAACATTTGTGAAAATGTTAGTAAAAAATTTATATACTTTAAACTATATACATAACAAATTTTATGAACCATATAATACCAAATCTTGTTATTCAGATTATTTGTAAATCTATAACTAATAAATATAAAGAAAATTAGAAAAAAAATCTTAAATTTTCCAAAAAATTTTCAATAAAATTATAAATATTTGCACACATTATCTTTTAAGCATAAAGAATGAGATGGATAAGCTATCCTGATTATCCCTAAAAAATTTTTCAAAAGGCGAAGATGTTAAAATTTAATTTGTCTTTTAATGAACACAGAAGAAAGTAATTTTAAATGAACATAAAGAAAACACAAACATATAACAATTGGGTTGAATTGCATTTAGAAATATTATTGCCATAATGTACAAAGGAAACATGTTATACAAATTGGTATTATAATTTTATACAGTTTTAAATATTATGGTTGGAACATTTACAAGATAATTAAAAAAACTTGAACTTTACATATAAAGGAAAAACGAAAAAAAAAAGTAAATTTTACAAAGTAGATAAAAGTGTATGTTAATTAGAACTAAAGAATCATATTCTGATAATTTTAGATAATTTTTTTTAATCAATGTTATTATTGGACATAATTCTCAGCAGGGAAAGCAATTTTTAACATAACAGGATTGCAAATGAGTGAAAATAACAATTCCAAAAAATATATGTACACAATTAAAATTCCATTTTTCAAAAGCATTATTAGAATGATAATTTTTTTTTGTAAAAGTATCTGGTTAGTAGTTATAATAGTAAAATCTGCAATATACTACTTTAAAATTATGAAACTGATTTCAGAATTGTATTTAAAGAAGAATCAAAAATGAAATTTCAGTTTGATAGGGGGAAAAAAATTAGAAACATTTACAGAGTGCAGATGTTAAAAATATTGTTCCTACTTTAATAATCAAATAACTTGCAAGTGTAATAGGATCATATATTATCAATGATATCAAAATAGATTTCACCTTTAATGTTTATAAAATAGGCATTGTATTCCATACAAAAAAAGTTACATACATTTCAACTCTTTTCTAATTCACTAACAGCTTTGATTGCCAGCTAGAAATAATGATACACACACACTTTTCAATGCCTTAAAGAAACTCTGAACCTCTCTTCTCTCTGAAACCCACAGTACTTTAAAATCTAGTTCTTTTAAAACCCAGAACAGCCGAGAAACAAGGTTAACATTTCCCTGTCCCTTATTGTAAGCAAGTGTTAATTTGCTTATCGTTATGTTTCAAACATCCAAACCCTTGTTGACCATATAGGGATTGTTTACAAATTGTGATAACACTTTATAATTTCCGTAAAACATTTTCTAGAAGTTCCATTTTTTACCGTTGCATATGATTATAGGAGTAAAAGACAAATTTGATGCGAAAACATAACTTTAAATTTTAATGAGCATACAGGTACCATTTTAAAACCATCGCTACATCCTAAAATCATGATCATTTAAGAGTTCTCATTTTCTTATTTCAAGAGTTGACTCATCTAGATAAGCTGTAAATACGTAATATATTAAATTTATTAAAATTTAAGAGATTTTGATAAATGCAATCTGTTATGGTGCACTGACTGTATTTGTTTTGGGGATAAATCTCTTAAGCTGCAAGATCTTCCTGCTACTGTGTCTAAAATTTTATCATCTTGTCTGTTCTTACTCCGATTGGTGCTACCCTTCTGAGTTTTTCTCTTAGGATCACTCTGTTGTAGACTATCTAAATTTTGTTCTTGTTCTGTTCTCTCGTATGAGTTACTCAGTGTAGGACCTGCATTGGTTGCTTTGCCTTCTTCACTAATATTCTGACCATCTAAGAATGTAGAAGGAGCTTTTCTAATTTTTTCACGTAATATATTAGGTATCTCGCGGGATGGGTGATGTTCGATAAGATCATTTAAATAACTTGTTTTGTTTCCTGCTTTATCAAAACAAAGATCATGCAATTTTTCAAAGGTAAGACAAACCTTAGTCCCTATTCCTTCTAACATCTTAGATAAATTTTGTGGAGTAAAGAGTTTTTTCTTGGCTAAGAAATGATTTAAATAATTTTCTTTATTAAAACACAATCTATGAAAATTTCTTAAAATAAGAGTAGCATTATTTCCTGTTAAAGATAATACATTGGATAAATCAATCGGCCTAAAACCTTTCTTGTAGAAGTCGTCTAAAAGCCGTGCTTTATTTCCTGTTTGATCAAAATAAGCATCATGAAAATCTTTTAAAGCAGAGCAAACATTAGCTCTTGCTCCATGTAATACCCTAGATAAATCAGTAGGCGTAAAGCCTTCTCTGAAGAAATGATTTAAATACTCTTTTGTTTCTCCCATAAAACAAAAATTATGAAACTTTTCTAAACTACCTGCTGCTCCACTTAATATACTACATAAATCACTCGACTTAAAACCTGCCTTATAGAAATCATCTAAAAGTTTTGTTTTTTCTTTTTTCTTATTAAAACAAACACTATGCAGTTTTTTTAAAAGAGAAGAAACACGAGCTCTTGCTCCACGCAACACACAAGATAAGTTACTTGCATTAAAACCTACCTTATAGAAATCATCTAAAAGTTCTGTCCTTTTCCCTTCGTCATTAAAACAAACGTCATGCAATTTCTTAAAAGCGTCTTCAGCATTAATTCCTGCTCCACTTAACATACTAGATAAGTTATGCAGTGTAAAACTTTCTTTCTCATCTTTTTTCTCAATAAAATGCTTCAAATACTGTTTTATGTTTCCTTTTCCATCAAACCAAGAATCATGTAAGTCTTTAAAAGCTTCTGCAGCATTAGCCCCTGCTCCAGCTAAAACACTGGACATGTTAGTTAGATTTATTCCTTCTGCTCCTAGAGTTTTTAAATATTGTGTTTCATTTCCTTTCGCATCAAACCAAAGATTATACAAGTCTTTGAAAGCTTTTGCAGCATTACCTCCTGCTCGATGTAGGATACTTGACATACTAACTAGATTTATTTCTTTTTCTTCTAAAGTTTTTAAATATTTAGTTTTATTGCCTTCTGCATCAAACCAAAGGTCATATAAATCGTTAAAAGCTTTTGCAGCATTACCTCCTGCTCCGCTTAAGATACTAGATATACGAGCTAGATCTACTCTGTTTTCTTCTAGTTTTATTAAATATCGTGTTTTTTCCCCATCCTGATTAAACCAACGATCATATAAGTCTTTAAAAGCTTTTGCAGCTTCAATTCTTGCCTTATTCAAAACACTAGATATATTAGCCAGATTTATTTCTTTTTCTTCTAGAGTTTTTAAATATTTAGTTTTATTGCCTTCTGCGTCAAACCAAAGATCATATAAATCTTTAAAAGCTTTTGCAGCATTACCTCCTGCTCCACTTAAAATGCCGGATATACTGGATAGGTTTATTCCTTCTCTTTTCAGAACTTCTAGACACTTTCTTCCTTTTCCTTTAACTAAAAAAACTAAGAACTGATAAAATGCAGACGTTCCTTCTCTACCAACCACACTTTTAGCAAATTTGATTTCTTCACCAATATTTTTTTGAATTTTCTGACACCTAGATCTATTATTTTTTATATCTCCCAAAAGCTTTTCCATTACTCCTTTTGTGATAGTGCCAAATTCATGAGATTCTGACCAACGTAACGCTATTTCATGTAATTTTTCGTAATTATATGGAACGTTATGAGACTTATCTATCTCATTTCTAATAATACTATTCAATTCTTCCTTATTAGGCTGGTTAACTGCAAATATTAGTTTATCTAAAAATTTCTCTTTTGTTTCTCTTTCATTCTCATTAGAAAGTCTTCCTTCTTTTTCTTCCTGCAAAGAAGGAAGAAGCTTTAATAGACTTAAAAGCTTTTCTCTTGTTGTTTCTTCTTGTGCAAATCGATAAAGACCATTCCCATTTATACACGAACAATCTCTTAAAATTTTATATCTTTTTTTTTTAATATCTATACTATCAAATTTAAAAGAATAAAAATCTTTAGATCGCCCTTTATTTAATCTCTTTTCTTCTGTAAGATCTAGATCTGCATTAGTATAGATAATAAAATATTTTGTATTCTCTTTTAATTCTTCAATAAAAAGAGTAAAATGTTTATTAATAGAAAACGTATTATTCTGTTGTCTGGAGGGAAATAACTGACTATAGCCAATATTACTATCTGCATTATGGGCCTTTATGTAAGTAATTCTATCTTTATAATTGATAATAATATTATTAGATATGCCAAGGCTTTTTTCCTCAAAACTTAGGGAAAGCATATTTTTATGCAAGAACATGTCATGCAAGAAGAGCAATAATAAATTGAATTCATACATAGTTCCAGGTATATAATTCCCAAGTTTTTTTTGCTTTTCTGGAGCTGTTAAATTATGTAATATTTTTTTTGTAATTCTATATAACCATCTTGAACTTCACTATTTTTTTCTATTTCATTTTTAATAATGTTGTTCAGTTCTTCTCTATTAGGCTGATTAACTGCAAATATTAATTTATCTAAAAATTTTTCCTTTATTTCTTTCTGAGAAAGTTTTCTTTCTTTTAATACTTTTTGCATAGCAGGTGAAAACTCCAATCGCTTTAAAAGTTCTTCTTTATCCTGCGAAAATTGATAAAAACCACGCCCTTGAGTATTATCATTTGTAAATAAGAAGTCTTTTAAAATGTGTGCCACATTCTTCTATACTTATGCTATCAAATTTAAAAGGATAAAAATTCCTAGATCGCCCTTTCCTTAATTCCTTTTCTTCTGTAAGATCCAAGCCTGAATTGGTATAGATAACAAGATACTCTATATTATCTAATGAGCTATCTAACTTAGAGGTCAGATGTTTAACAAAGCTATCAAAGTAACTATTAATAGAAAAACTTTGTTTTCCTTTAGTAAATAGCTTAGCATAATTAATGTCATTATCTGTATAATATTTGTCTACATTTTCAATTCGTATATGAATAGACTTCTCTTCATAACGAAGGGCAATATCATTGAATTTATCAATTTCAGAATCTTTAAACGCTAATGACAATAAAGGATATTTATTTTCATATGTAGACTTTCTAAGTGAGCACAGCACTGACAAATCTAATTGATACATAAGTTCAAGCAAATGATGAGGAATGTATCGCTTAGTCTGACAAGCATTATGCAATTCATCCTGTATAGATTCATTTTGTAAATCACTAGGAAATTCTGAATCTTCATTACTAGTAACATTTACATCCATTCTCAGCCTCTTTGATACTGTACCATCTTGATCTTTAGCAGAACGTTTCCACTTCATCTTCCGGAAACAACTAATGCTTCAAGGATGAGTCCTCTTGACACCTAAATGTAGGAAAGGCGTGAAAATAAATAATACAGATGCGATTTTTAAGTTATTGATATTCTATTACTTTTTTTGAGAATAATACAGATTAAATTTTAAATAATACTTTTGGTGTCTTTAAGCCTGCTAAAGAGACTAATCTGCTGGAGAAGAATTTTTCTTCTTAATCTCAAAGGGGGGGGGGACAAAATTTCACTACCCTTTAAGCACTGTTTTTTAAGTAAAGAACTAAATGTGAGTGAGGGAGCTGTTAAATCGAGAACAAAGAAAGTGGTTAACATGCTAGGGCATATACCTGTGCGTAATTTCTAGAATAAAAGTGTTCCCGAATTTTTCACTTTCATCGCTTATATTTTTCCTTAAGCTGACACCATTGGCTGAACAGATACAAAAGGTTTATGCTAATTCATACCCAACCCTTGTTTTGGTGAATTCCTTTCTTGCATAAGTTGCATTGCCACAAATTTGGTTATCGCCTGGCTCCAATTTTTCACTATTATTTCTTACAGCTTCTGAAGTTGGGAGTTCTTATTTTATCATCAGGTGTCTTTTTTATCTCCCCTTCTTTCTCAGAGTTTTTAATCTTGTCTGTCCCTTTTTTCTGCACCTAGTATTTTATCTTTTTCCCAACTTAATGCATAATAACCTGCACCTTTTCCGCTCCTTGAATAAGCTTACACCAATTTTCATAGTTAATGAAATAAATCAAAAAGAGAGCTTTCTGCCTAAAGTTTGAGCTAATTTATTGCCTCCCCAATAACAAGAGTTGGTCAAGAAGCTCCCTCAACCAATTGTTAAACCAAGATGTGTACTTTTGATCAAATCTGAAAAAGTTTTGCCAGCTGATACTACACCTGCAAACATTCTCCCATTGGTGTGGTGCGGAGTTTGGAGAAGGGGTGACAATTATGAGGTCCATCGCAAAATAGCCCTTGTGTTGCTTCAAAACAGATGTTAATATAACTAAATTAAACTATATAAACACTAAATATCAAAAGATGCTATAGAAATATCATAGAAATTGCGGAAGGTTTCCTCATATATATTCTACTAGCAGTAGGCGCACGTCGGTGCCCGTGGAATCAGGACTTCAACAAAATGAGGAAAAAAAAAATCGCCAATAATGACACGAAAAAGTTTTGAAAACAAAACAACATACAAATTATTGATTTTTCAGCTAATTTTTCTTCGCGTTAATGATATTTGAACTGTAGGAAAACAGTACAGAGTGCCAAATAAATCGATATTTCGATTCGAAAAAAAAATTTAGGATTTAAAGATTGATTCCTATAAACAATGTAAAATGTTAAAGAATGAAAACCAAATGAAATTTTAAACAATTTCAAATGGAACAATACGTCTTGAAAGATAGAGACAAACATAATTTCTATACAGTGGGGGACTGGGTCTGAAAATAATGGTTGCCAGAAGTCCGTGGGGGCCCATACATATCTAAAATTATATTCATAATTCATTCTTATATATATAGCAAACATTTTTTTAAAAACACAAAATTCTAAAAATTAAAAAAAAAATTACAAAATGAAGAGCGGTTTGCTATGATATTTTTCCATTTGTCAAGTGTTTTCTTCCTTTTCGTATGTCTTTTTGTTTACATTGTTATATATATATTACAAATTCGCTGTGATACCTAAAAAATAGATTTCAAACTCCTTAAAGACAAAATTCTTTTGAAACATTTTTAATCGAAGCAGGTCTATAATGATTCAGACTGTAACCGAAAAATTAAAATCCTGATTAAAAAAGTAAAAACATAATGAAGCATGTAAAACATAATGAAGCATAATGATCGGCATTACACTGAAACCACCTCCAAACATCGTCAAGATTTTTGGCTAAATTTAATCTAAACAAATATGAAGAGAAAGGATCGTGGATAATTGATATGTGTCAGTTATTAATCAATATTGGGCATATGATCCCATACACACTTGGTGGATAAAGAATGTATCCAAAATTCAGTAAATTTTATGCAAATGCGTCGTTTAAAAATCTTTCTAATAAGATAGGCTTGAATTTCTAATATTTGATTACATTAGATGGCTGTCTTAGCAAAATGGTCTAAAATTTCACTCCCTAGCTTTGGATCTAGGTGAGAATGACATGACTTTTAATTCAGAAATTTTATTTTTTGACATCTACAGCTTACAAATTTTGATCTGATTTTAGACTTTTTAATGCTGGGATGGAAGACAAACCTCAATACGAAGAATTTTATTTGATTCCATTCTTCATTGGTTCAACTACTCCAAAATTAAATGCTAATCATAAGCTTAGAAAGCAGAATTAAATGAGATGAAATTAAAGCAGAGAATTGGTAATAGTATATTACTTTTTAAATACGCATTAAAATTTGTCAACAAATCTGGAACTATGGGTGTATAATTTAAACAGAATCTAAATGAGTAAATTTCTCGTTTACAGAGTTGGTTATCAATTCTAAGTTCAAAATAACAAAATCATAATTAAAGTTATTTGATTTCCAATTCCGTAAGCTAAATTTTTCGTATACTGTTTTAGCTACAAAGTGTGAAAGAGAAATGCTGCCCATTAGTAGGCATCTCTTGAAAGAGCGAAGAAGCTTTAAAAGAAACTATTTTGGGTGATTTGGAGTTCAGTAATTTGTATTGGTAATGTTTCAGTAATTTGTAATTAAGCTGGCATCATTAAAAAGATATTTTTCAAATTATAAATGATTCAAAAATCATTTTGTTAGATAAAATTTTCAGAAGGTATTGCGAAAAAACTCCAAAATCTTGCTTAATTTTTTTAAGTAACTGAAATTTTAATTGACATTTGGACATGAAAAGTTGACAGTTATTTTCATCTTGTTCTGAAAAACCAAATCTGCCAAATTTCATAAAGACTGAGCAAAACTATAGATTTGTACAAAAGTCAAACACTCATCTTTACATATATAAAAGTAAAATTTTATGCTAAATCATTTACAAACGAGATAGAGGAAAACAAGGAGATTATGAGTTTGGTGTAGAATAGTTACACTTGATTTTTTATGCAAAAAAATAATATCTAACATAAAATACCAAAGTGTTTTTTTCTTATCCTGCTTTTGTATGTAGGATTTCTACAAGTATTCAAGAGAAATGTGTATCTGTCTGTGTGTTGAAGTTCTACAGGACAGACCGCTGATCCTAGAGTTTCCAAATTTGGTACAAAAGAGGGTGGGAATGTTCTCCTCGGAGAGGTTTTTGAAAATTTTAATTAGAATTTCATTTAATTAAAAATTAAAAAAGAATTTGGAATTTTTCAGCAATAACTTCTGAAAATACTAAAACAAAAATATTCTTATACCATCTTAAATTTTTAAAAATATATCTTTCAAGTGATAATGTAATCAAGTTGTTGTGCAATTTCTTTCCTTAATTTTGACAAATTTTAAAAAAATACTTTCAATCAGAATTTTCAATAATGCTTCTCAATGATGTAATGAAAGTCAAACTAATTTTATTATTTCTCATCAAATCTTTATATCTAATATTTCTCTTTTATTAAAGGAGAGTTGTATTAAAATGCATTCCATTTTCATTGTTTCGCCTGTTTTTTCTTTTAGTCCAGTCCGTTATGGAATCGTTGTTTTGGAACGAACTATACTGTGTCTAGCTTGGAACTAGGGGATTACAGCCTCTGCTGCTTCAAATCCCATAGCTCCTCTAATTCAAGTACATTTCCTTTTATAAGTATAGATAACACACAAAATTTTCAAGATCTTGATTTTCAAAATTTCTGGCTAATTCTGTCGCAAAATTGCATGATGAAAAAATCGCAATGCACAAAATGCCACAGCTGATGCAATTAAGACTAAAACATTATCATGCTACAATAATTTGGTTTAGAGGATCAAAACTCTTTTTATTTAAAGTAAAACGAATCATATTTTTGAAAGAACAAAACGAGATGATTTATCCTGATATACAAATTGGATCCTTATGGAAGTACAAATTGAAACATGGTTCTGATAAATTAGGATTGAAATCAAATTTCATATTTTAGCAAAAAAATTAATTAAGACAATAAAAGATTCATGACAAAGAGCAACTATATATATCATGCTTAGAATTAAATCATAAACTGTGTCATGGTGATTTTTTTTTAATAACATTGTGTATCTTTTTCTTGTCAAACAGTCAAATGAGAAAAGCAAATTAATAGAAAAAAGTAAACAAAAAATAGGAGGTCAAAGCAAAATTTTTCAAGCAATTTGCAACTATCTGAAAAGAATTTATCTGGGCAACAATTAACTTCTACTTTATTTATATAACTTTTGCCTATTATAATTGCTTATATAAGTTCTATGAGAATATAATAGTTGCATTATTTGAGTACCAATTTTTTTTCTTTTACTTGAGCAAAAAAAAATTCTTTAAACACAACATTTGTGAAAATGTTAGTAACAAATTTATATACTTTAAACTATATACATAACAAATTTTATGAGCCATATAATACCAAATCTTGTTAATCAGATTATTTGTAAATCTATAATTACTAAATATAAAGAAAATTAGAAAAAAATCTTAAATTTTCCAAAAAATTTTCAATAAAATTATAAATATTTGCAAACATTATCTTTTAAGCATAAAGAATGAGATGGATAAGCTATCCTGATTATTCCTAAACAAATTTTTTAAAAGGCGAAGATGTTAAAATTTAATATATATATATGTTTACATTCTCAGTGACAGTAATGTCTCTTTAAAGAAATATACTTAATTTATGATTGAACTTAATGAACACAGAAGCAAGTAATTTTAAATGAACATAAAAAAAAACACATAAACATATAGCAACTGGGTTGAACTGCATCTAGAAATGTTACTTGTCATAATGCACAAAGCAAACACGTTATACAAATTGGTATTATAAATTTAAACAGTTTTAAATATTATGGTTAGCACATTTACAAGATAATTGAAAAACTTGAACTTTACATATAAAGGAAAAAAGAAAGAAAAAAGTAAATTTTACAAAGTAAATAAAAGTGTATGTTAATTAGCATTAAAGAATCATATTCTGATAATTCTAGATAATTTTTTTTAATCAATGTTTTGCATTTATTGGACATAATTCTCAGTAAGGAAAGCAATTTTTAAGATAACACGATTGCAAATGAGTGAAAATAACAATTCCAAAAAATATATGTACACAATTAAAATTCCATTTTTCAAAAGCATTATTAGAATGATAATTTTTTTTTTGTAAAAGTATCTGGTTAGTAGTTATAATAGTAAAATCTGCAATATACTACTTTAAAATTATGAAACCGATTTCAGAGTTGTATTTAAGGAAGAATCAAGAATGTAATTTCAGTTTGATAGGGGGAAAAAAAAAATTTAGAAACAGATACAGAGCGCAGATGTTAAAAATATTGTTCCTACTTTAATAATCTAAATAACTTGCAAGTGTAGTAGGATCATATATTATCAATGATATAAATATAGATTTCACCTTTAATGTTCATAAAATAGGCATTGTATTTCATAAAAAAAAAGTTACATACATTTCAACTCTTTTCTAATTTACTAACAGCTTTGATTGCCAGCTAGAAATAATGATACACACACTTTTCAATGCCTTAACCCTCTGAAACCCACAGTGTTTTGAAATCTAGTTCTTTTAAAACCCAGAACAGTGGAGAAAGAAGGTTAACATTTCCCTGCCCCTTATTGTAAGCAAGTGTTAATTTGCTAATTGTTATGTTTCAACCATTCAAACCCTTCTTGACCATATAAGGATTGTTTACAAATTGTGATAACACTTTATAATTACAAAACATTTTCTACAAGTTCCATTTTTTACCATTGTATATGATTATAGGACGCTAAGACAAATTTGATGCGAAAACATAACTTTAAATTTTAAGGAGCATACAGGTACCATTTTAAAACCATTGCTACGTCATAAAAACATGATCATTTAAGAGTTCTCATTTTTTTTTAAGAGTTTACTCATCTAGATAACATGCTGTAAATACGTAACATATTATATTTATTAAAATTTAAGATAATTCTTAATTTAATTAAACTTAATGAAATTTATTTCTAAAGCAATTGCCCTGATTTATTTATTAGTGTCTAAAAGAGACAAAAGTTCGAAACTTATCAAGATAAACATAGGTACATAAAAAAAAGGCCATTTCCAGAGTAAATAAACCAATATTTGCTAAAAAATTTCAGAATTTAAAATGACAAAACACAGGGCAGAGAATATTTACTTGGACACTATATTCTCTTACTAGGCGACATTTACTATTTACAAATATCGTATGTATACTGCTAAAAATGACCAAGTCAAAACCTTTACAAATGCCTTTTGCAAGCACACAATTGTTGTTAAACAAAAAATGTAAATGCTACAAAGAAAAGAAAAATCTTGAATTTTAGTGAATGAAATAATCAAACCCTGGTTTTCCTAATGAGCAGGAACTTTTAATTGCATTTTTTTAAAAATTACATTTTCTGACTTAAGATATTATTAAGATAAAATATCTGAAAATATTCACGTGATCTGTAAGATTTCCTGAAGATTATATATTTAATCATTTTAATCATAATTAAGTCTTTTAAAAATATTTGTTGAAAAAAAGATAGAGCTTTGAAAATAACTTAATATTGCTACAAACGCAGTTTTCTAAAAAAAAATCAGTGCATTTTATTTACATACATTCTCATATTTTCTTTTATATTAATATACATTTTTAAAAAAAATTCCACCCTCAAGTTCATTAAATCTAAATCATATTCACCAGTATCATCAAACAGTATCTTATTAATTTCTTCCCAAGTTCAAATTTTCTGACATCCAGGCATATTAGCAGTTAATATGCAAAAAGCTGTATGTAAATTAAGCATCTGTCTTCTAACACTTACTGGAGACATGAATCAAGAGTGACAGAAAGAAGGGAAACAACCATTGTTAAAAAGATAAGACTCTGCACCATTTACCAACCTTCTTGAAAAGGGGGAGGAAATAAGCATAAGACATTTCCAGCCCTCGGACATTGTCTAGTAGTTCGCATGACAGGCCATCTTGGCGTTAATCCTCCAAACAGCCAATTATCTTTGTATTTTATCTTTCAGAACAGAGAAATTGGCTTTTCCAGAGGACGAACCAAGGGTTTTATATATATATATATATAATCAAATCGTTTTAATCCAGAGAATATTTTGCATAGAGTTTTTTAAATATACTAAAGAAGATGAGTGATTTGCTTTTGAACTAAACAGTTTGAATAGAAAAAGCCGGTTGCACAGACTGGAGGGTTTAATACAAGAACAATTAAAAAGTTTTGATACCAAACAATATATATTTTCATTTCTGTCTCTTTGACCTCACAATAAAGACAAAAATAGAAAATTAATACGATAACACAATTTTTTTTCATTATAGTCCCAATAAATAATGACATCCAATTTTTAAAAAATTATCATTATTTTCTTGGGTGTAATTATAAATATATTTTAATAAAAAAATTTAAAGTAAAAGAAATACAAAAAAAAATGAAAGAAAAAGATCATCTTCTTCCCACCAGTTTTTAATGAATTAATAATAATAATTGTTAGAACCTTCATAAGTTTTTCACAATGTTAATATTTGTTTGTTTAGGAGTTATAAGAATTTAAAAACAGTTTTATGAAAAAGAAAAGAAAAGGCCAATATAATGACAAAAATCAAAAGTAAGAAATGTATTTATCAAGAGCGGGTGTTCATGGATTTCAAAAGAATTTCCTTCTACAATATTTGTCTCTGCATATTTTAAAGAGATCACTTTGCTGTTTCTTGTTAATTTGAATGTTACACAAGATCAAAACATTTTTTTTTTTCTTGATAAAAACATACAATTTTTGATAACAGTTCTATATAGCAAATATATCAAATTTAGAATAATTTTTTTTAATTTATCATTTTTTTTTTTTTTTTTTCACTTCTGCGGTCTAAAGCTCATTTATGTGTTGTTCATTTGACTGGAATGATGCAGTTGACAATTGCTGTTTGCCTCGTAGGAGCAAATAATTGCTCATATCATCATCAAATCTTCCGCTGGCCAGAATAAATAATCTACTGAAGGAGGAAAAAGAAAAAGGCTGATTCTAATGAAGGGAGGAAAAAAAAAAAGCCATAACTTCTTCTAACCAATTTTTGTGAATTCCAAATAATAATTGCTAGATTCTTCATAAATTCTTCACAATGTTAATATTTGTTTGAAAATATTAAAAAGTTGCAAGAATATAAAACGGTTTTGTGAAAAAGAAAAGGCCAATACAATGAATAATATCAAAAGTAAGAAATATATTTATCAAAAGTGAATGCCCATGGATTTTACACTGAATATTTAAAGAGATCACTTAATTCTTTATTGCTTATGCGGACGTTACATATGATCAATATATATATCTAAATTAGAATTACGCTGAAAAGTCTGTAAAGTTCTCTCTGGGAGGAGTTAAAAATAACTCTGCCTCTTAAGTCTGCGTTATTTATGGAGAAGCAAATCACAATTTCTGTTCCGTTTTAGTTGGTCTCAAACAACTCAGACAGGATTTTTTTATTAAAGCTAAGCAAAAATAAAAATTAGTTATGGGATTGTAAATTTCACTTATTCATGCTGGATTGAAACTTTTTTTGACTTCATCTATTACATTCCTTTTTTATTTTCATTACACCCTCGTTAAAAGTAAAATAAAGTTATTTATGAAAACAAATGGCAATTAATTCATGGCGTTTTTTTATATATAAATTGAGCCGAGTAAGCAGTTTCATTTCTTTTTTATTTATGCTCATTCATTACCCTCACTTCAAGGATCAGTTGGAAGTTAGTGTAGAATACATTTGTTTTGGTTAAAAGGGTTCTTTCTATATATTTCAGTATTTTTTTTATTTTGTTTTTGGTAATGCATTTTTTTCTGTTAGTACATTTTGCATTATTTTTACTTGGACAAAACGAAAGTAATTCTTAAAAGTAAGGTTATTATTAAATGAAAGTTAGTGTCAATTGATTCATCGGTTCTATTTTTCAGGCTTTTTTTTTTCAATTTCTTAAGCACACTGCCACTGTACACGAGATTTTCTACTATAACTTTTGTTAGTAAATCTGCAACAATGGGATATCAGACATGTTTGGAGGATTAAAAGCCAGTCCTAGACAGGCAAAAATTTTCTAGTATATAACGTATATATTAAGAAAAACTAACAAATTCTAATAAGAGTATATAGGAAATATATAAATTTTAGTAGCTGTATTGTTTGATGAGCAATATTACATCAAGATTTAATTTTTTTAGCAACTAATGGTTTTAATGTGAAAACTTTTGTTAGAAATTAAACTTTAAATTGGATAAACTATGCTTTTAACACATGCAATAGAATCTTTATAATCTAAAGAATTATATTCTTGTAGAATGTGTAAAATTGCATAGATAATCTACAAAGAGCGTTTCACACATACCAGTATTTAAAAAATAAATTATATGATTAATTTAAAAATCAGCATGCCTAAAATCATTTGACATGTGTTGTTTATAAATACACATACAACAAAAGCAATTTTATTACTTATATTTCTCATTTCATATTAAATCATAATGCATTACTTGTTGCAATATCAATAGAGTATTCATTGTGATTACCATCACTTAGTTTACCATTTATCAATCCATTTTTGTACGGATATTAAGACACAAGATTCAAACTGATACAATTATTTTCATTTAACAGTCCGTTATAATTTATTTTCGTTACCTTGACTGATTTAGCCAGTCCGTTATAATTTATTTTCGTTACCTTGACTGATTTATGCATTACAACATAGTTCATTCACACAGAAGCAAAAAAAATGATACAAGAAAATATAACACCATCGAACAAAATGGATACAAGATATTCAGATGTGACCATTCAATGTTTCATGTAATTTAATTTTAAAAAAATTAATTTCAGACAATTTACACTGCATTAAATGAATCAATAAAAAGAATTTTGAGACAATTACTTATCGGATAAGATAATCTTCAGGACCAGTGTTCGAATTCCGAAGTAAAAACTCAACTCAAACTTAACAATTAGAATTCCTACTCAAGAAAAAAAATTAAATGCAACTATAAATAAAAATAATGTATTAACTAAGGATTCAAGAATGAAGAGTGTTTCTCCGGCGTATGCTCCAGAACTGAGTTCAATGTATTAAGATTGATTGATTGATTGAGATGTGGTGAGATGGGATTTTTAGCAACAAAGGCCATTATCCCCTAATGCCAAAGAGGATGCACTTCAATGTATTAACTACATGCCACTGCTCACAGAAACATAAATAATAATAAAAAGAACAATGCCAGATTATATATAAAAAAAGAAACAACATGTAAAATATTAAATGCAGTTCGCCCGCGCTTTTGCTAGCGCTGTCAAATATTATGGACTGTTTTCTGTTTTGTTAGTTTACATTAAAATGTCTAAACCACGTAATTCCGGTGTAATGCTAAGGTAAAGGAATCTTTAGAGCAGAAATCTAAAAGTAATACAAATAAAGTCAATATTTATTGTAAATAAACAAAACAGAAAACTCGTCCATAGTGATGTGTCGCTCACTCCAGAACGAACAATATCAAAAATCCACAAATACCAATGATGAATACTACTGTCAAAACGGTGTGATTCAATCATTAGTGAATAAATGTGCATAAAGGGTTTAAAAATTTAAAAAAAAAATCATTCCTTTCTAATATACTTTTTCTAAGTTTTAGTTTTTAGTTCTATCGTCTGTCGACAGATAGCGCCATGAAAATCCATTTTGGTGCTTAAAAGAATATCGTCGTCCTTTTTGCGGTCCCGTCCCGGGCCCCCCCCCCCCATCGCAGTTTCATTGGTATTTCTTGTGACGCTGTGAGTCACCATTCTTGTTGTGATATACGTTTTCGACTGATCACAGCTCTTTTCGATTATAGTTATTGTATAACGACAGAAAGTCTCTATAATCGCTCGAAAACAAATATTCACAGGGAAGCTTAGTTAACTGCGATCGGAACGGAAAATAATTGGATTTGTCTTTCACTGCAAAGAGGATTCTGAATAGTGAACTGTGTTGATGTTTGCTTCCGCAATTGATGAAAATATTTGTGATTAACTTATTTGATCGGAAATTTTTTTAAAGAAGTTTCCACTAGACGCGCCATCTGTTGACATTATATAGAACTAAAAGCACAAAATTTTGTAGATAGTGTGATAACAAGAAATGACAATTTTTTATTCATTTTTTCAAAACATTTTACATACATTTAATAAGCAGAGGTGACGCCAGAGGAGGCCAGGCTCCCCCGTCGGGGAAAAATTTTGCATCCCATTGGAGGAAAATTTTTGTGCGGGTTATTCAACTGTAGTCGATAAATAATAATCAGGCGAAAATTTCAGACCAATTTCATTATACTCGTCCCCTGTAGAGCAGGTCATGCCCCATTGTCGGGCAAACTCTAGCGACATTAATGTTAATAAGAATTTGATATAAATCACACTTATTTAGAACAGATATTTAAAATAACAAAAGCAAAAATATTTGTTATTAAAAATATCGTGGATTATGCATTCCTAGCAGACAAGCGCCTCAATCTCGAAGCGCCTCCA
>BGPR01010606.1:0-51806 GCA_013235015.1 Araneus ventricosus
TACTTTATGAAGCACTCTCGTAGATTAGATATCCGAGATAAATATTGGGAAATGCAAAAGTTAAATAAACCCTTTTACAAAAAGGCATTGCCATGAAATGGTTTCTAATTAAAACTATGCAAAATGCAAAGAGACTATGATAGATCTGTTTCACCATTATACTGTTTTCATAGTTCAAAACTTTTCAATTTCACCTAACATGGTTTATATACTACACCAGAAGATTTAAGCGCGTTATAATAGGTTTAGATTGATCTATCTCCAAACGAATGTAATTTCTCGATGGGGAGAAAAAGCTGATTGATTGTTTCTGAAAATTCGAATTTGATGTTAATTGTCACTGAGCGTCTCGTTGAAACAGAATACTATCCCTGTTCAGAAATGATAGAGGCTGAATAATTGAAATGATTGCTCTGTTTCTGATGTGGAATGAATTAGGAACTGTGTAGATATTGCAGGCTAATATTTTATCTGAATGAAAGATGTCAAAGTCTTGAGATGTTTTGAAAAAAAGTTTTGATATCCTAATAAATAGATTTCGGTAAAAATGTAATAACACGTTTATGAAATACACGGCCTTCATGAAGCTCATGTGCAGTTTAAAATAGTTTTACGTTTCAATGTATACGTGATGCGAAGGATATGTAGAACGATTTAGAAATTTTGATAATTCTAAATTTATCTAGAAAATTTATTTTATATTTTTAATTTCAAAAAACGTTTTTTTCAGAATCACTGCTGATCTCCAGTTTCATTAGGAAAGAAAATAATTGTGTTCTTTGTTTGGCTTCTTATATTTTTATGCGCTTGATATAAATCAATAAATAGAGTTTTGAGCACTGAGACAAAAATTTTGACCTAATTGTTGCCAATATTCATGTGAATAAATGATAATTTAATTTTAAGTGAATCTGAACGACAAAAAATTATGATGTGGCACAAATCCGGCATTTGCAAAGAAACTTGTAATGATAAGGTAGGTGAACAGTTCTAAGAATTTAGTAAAAAGGATATAATAAAAACATGTTTGCAAACCTATATATTAACGATTGTGCCTCATGAAAAAAGCATTCGAAAAAATTCTCAATAACGGAAGAAAAAGAAAGAATAATTTTGCTTCGTTTTCAACAACTGAAACCTCTTTAAATCCAATACATTTAAAATTCCATCCTTTGCTTTCAAAAAGGAAAGCACAGAAAACAAATTCCAGCAACAAAAGAAACTTTATATCTTTCAGGGAAAAAAACTTATTTATCACTGCACTCAGTCTATCGAAAATACTTTGAGATATACACGACTTTAATATCAACAAATAACAACTGGAAAATATTGTTTATCTAGCGTTCGTTTTCCAAAAAAAAACAAGCAGAAAGCAATGATTCTTGAAAGAAATTAAAATGAATGAATTTCCAACCAGAAAGATATATATTCACAAGAGATACACTTGTAAAGATAAACTGCACAAGGAGTCAAAGAAAGATATTAATGGAGCGACACTCAGATCCAAACTGATATAAAATAAAATATTTTCAAAATATAGATTTTGCTTTGACGTTTGATTTGAATAAATTACTTCGGAGGTTTTATAACAAGAAGTTCCATGTGTATGATTTCAGTCGTGAAAAAATGGTGATTCTTTTTGTGCTTTCATTTCAAAATGAACGAAATGTGTTTCTTTCGTATCAAAGAAAGTATCTTGGATTGGGGTGGTTTGATACGATTACACAGGTCTGCGATGAAAAAATTGTCGGTAAAGCAAGTGGTGTTTTTTATAGTGTTTTGGATGCTGATTACCGGAAAAATAATGAAAAAATTTCATCACAAATCGCAATATATTTTTTACGAATTTAGTATATTTCGGACTAAAAAAGTATTATTTATATGAATTCGATAAAAATATTTATGGACTTTAAATAGTAAATTGGTGGATTAAACTAACAATCAAGAAAGAAGAAACTATTTCAATCCAGAATATTTCTCCGTGAATCGTTAAATTGCCTATTAAACACAATATTAAAGACAGAGGAAACCAGTTGAAACCGGATACCTCTCATGCTTTCCAAAAAAGTGTTACTTCCACCGCTTCACATAAAATTAGGTCTTATGAAACAATTTATCAAGGCTTTACCAAAAGAAGGTGAATGCTTACCTTTGTGATCAGTTCCCAGGTTTATCCGGAGCAAAACTGAAGTAAGGTGTGTTTTTAGGACCAGACATCAGGAAAATGATGAAAGATGAAAATTTTGAGACTAAAATGGAAACAAACGAAGGAAAAGCCTGGGAATATTTCAAACTAGTTATTACTAGCTTTCTTGGAAACAAAAAGGACCCAAACTATAAATCTATCGTAGAAGACATGATAAAAAATTTCAAGATTTTTGCCTGTAGTATGAGCTTAAAATTTCCTTTTCTAGATTCGCAGTTGGACTATTTTCCTGAAAATTTAGGTGAAGTTAGTGAGGAACAAGGTGAAAGATTTCACCAAGACATAAAGGAAATGAAGAGAGGATATCAAGGAAAATGGAATCTCAGCATGATAGCCGACTACCGCTGGATGCTACAAAGAGACAATCCCTGCAAAGTTCACAAGAGGAGAAGTGACAGAAGAACTTTTGAGGTAAAGAAAAAACGTCACTATAGGGAATTGTAACTTTCTACCTATACTTTACAATTACTTGAACTAGGATATAAATGTAATTTATATGGATTTATGAATTAATTAAATTTAAATGAAATGTCAAAATTTCGCGATTTCAACTGTTTCCTTCAAAATATGCAACCACTTTGTAAAAATTCCTTATGCGATAGAAATAAATGGATTTCATTTTTAGAATCAGCACTAAAAATTACATAAAAATCAGTCATCAAAATTAAAACAATTTTCAACAAGTATTTTTTTTGCAGGCCTGTATTAATAGAGTAACGCTTCGGTCTAATTTTTTATCGTTAATGTTAGACAATTTACATGCTGCAGATGGCAGTATTAGAGAACTAGTCAGCTATCACTGTGTATTTTTAAAATAATGAACTTGATAGTAGCATAATACTTGTCTAAGAAGTTGATACAGTTTCTTTGTTCAGACTTATCTCCAAAGCTTTCATGGGGTATAGTATATACTTAAGATTCATTGTTGAGTATATCTCAATGACGGTATTCGCGTTCATACCGTCGTGGGAATATACTTCCTACCAAATTCACCAACTTTTAAACGCAATTTTTAAGCTTGTCGTAAGTTCTCGAAATTTTTTAATGAAACAAAAACCTGGATGTTCCAATTTCTTATTTCAAACTATAATGAAGTGTTTTGACTTGGCAATTAATTATTAATTAATAAAATTAATTAAAAAACAATGCCATCCAATAAGCTAAATGAATTTCTTTTCTTAAATTAATCTTAATACCAAATTTATTTTATTATACCACTACTAGAAAAAAGGGCCTTATAAAGGGTTAAACGAAACACCAAAATAAGGTAAAGTGAGATTTTAAACCGTGTCAAAAAATCTCAGAGCTATGTAAATTCAAGCGTATTGAGGATAGGCGCATTCCACATTTCCGCAATACGCGTAATGAGAGATGCATTATCAGAGATTTGAAAAAGTATTAATTATACATGTAGATCTTACTTGATTAGATGTCAAATGCGCCAATTGTTGATTTACGTGTCTTGTATTCGATTAGCAAAATAGACAGCATGAGAGAAACTTTATCTAGAAAAATTAAGATTTTAACGGTGAAAAGGAGATGCCAAATCAATTTCAATGTAGCCAAGAGTAAGATGAAAATATCCTTCGTCTCTTTCAACTAAACTTAAACATGGTTCAATGAAACTTGCATTAATCGTATTATCTAAATTAAGTTACAAAAATTGCATTATAGTAGCTACATTAAATGCAATATTTTAATAAATATATTATCTATTTATATTATGTTGATTGTTTTATATTAATACAAAATGAATACAGCAATATTAAAATATGTAAACCATTTTTTGGGGGTTTATTTCAACTTCGATTCGCATAGCAATGACATCAAACTTTCGCCATAACATTCCCCCTTCCTTGCTTCCACACTTTGATTTGACAGCCATTCTTCCTCCCAAGTTCGCCGGAAATGTAAGGACCAATTTAGACACACCTACATGCCTTTTCTCGTTCTGCTTGTAACAGTCAACTTTGCATGGGATTTGAACAGTGGTGTACCGAGGGTAAGTGGCTCCGGGTCATATTAGGATTTTTCCTCTTCCCTCATCATAATCAGTGACTTAACTTGTATAAACAATACCCGGGGCATGGCATTTTTTCGCCCCCTCTTTGTATTTGACTTTAAGACGTGACATAAAACGTATTAACGTTTTCTCACCATGACCAGTGGCGTAGCGAGAGTAAGTCATGCCCGGAAAATATGATTTTTTTTATCCCAGTCTTCATCAGCGACTTAACAAGCGTAAATGGCGACACGGATATGTTATTATTTTGATGCCCCCTCATTATTTTTTTCTTTAAAAATGCCATAAACGCAATAATATTTTGATTCCATGGCACCGGAGGCATCTGTTCCCCCTTGCCCTCCCCCGGTCGCTACGCCACTGAGTATGAAATCTCATTTTCATGCAAATGTTTTTGCCGGAGTTCTTTAAGTAATAAATTCCATATTTCGTCTGGATGTTTCATTTGCTTCCATTTTCTACATTCGTGGAAAAAAGTATAAAGTCGGACGAAAAATCGCCATATGTGGAAAACTACTGAAATTTTAAACTATTAAAATTTTTGACGACTTAACTTGATGCTACCGAATAACGTACCGAAATATATTTATAAAAAATCCTGACGTTTTTTGGATTATGTAAAAATTACTAAAATCAGCAGATGGTAGCTTCGAAAAAAGTATGAAATCTTCTGCTAATTACATCATCTGAAAATATAAATAAACTCAGAAAGCATTTTCTCTCCGTTTCTAGAAACAAATATTATCTTTTATTTTTGTTTATTTTATTGTCTTGGCGAGACTATTACACTTTTCAGAAACTAAATAAGTCAAAATGCTAGCTTTTAAAGATACTGGTTGCAGGGGTGATGAAATTACACGAAAGGTTGGCAGATAGAAGGCTGTAATTAACCGCCTTCTCATCAAACCTGATAACTATGGCATAAATCAGTGAACAGTAAGGCCAAAGATAATTGTATTCAAGGCAAGAAAGGAGGATCCAAAGGTTCTCCTGCAAGCAAAAATGTCTTCCTCGCAAATCAAAGATGAGATGCAGTTGCCCTGTACCAGTCGAACAATAAGAAATGCACTACAGAGAAATACTAATGTTGTATAAAGAAATTGAAGGGAAAACTTTCACGTTCTAAGCAGCGTATTGATTCATGTTTAAATTTTGAACGGAAACATCAAACCGCTGACACCGACTGGAATGATTTGGTATTTTCGAACGAAAAAAAACTTCATTTAGATGAACCAAACAGATTTAAGGTGTACTTATATGATATGCATAAAGGAAAAGACCTTTTCTTAAAAACTCCAATTCGTAGGAGGATGTGTCATGGTATGGGCCGCATCACCAGCCGGTGGTGGAACTGAAATTGCTTTAGTCGAAAATTAAATGATTCAGTGTTATATCATGACATAATGCCAGATAGTTTGTTGCCAGTTACTTCTCTGATTACATCAGGAGATTAGACATTTCAACAAATCAGTGCATGATATGCATATTCCGAGCTCTACAAAATCCTGTATGAAGGCGAACGAAGTATTGACTCTTCAATGGCCAGCTCGGAGTCCCTACTTGAATCTATTGGAAGACCTTTGGGACATTCTGGCTCAGCATGATTACAAGAATGGGCGACAGTACAGAAGCAAGTCGGATCTATAAACAGCAATTAAATATTGTCATAAAAACATTTACGTGGACACCTTTGAACGTCTGTCTGGTTCTATGAACCCACGATTAATGCAAACAATAGAAAAAAGAGATTTCAACATTACTTACTAAAGAATAAATCCTATCGACTCTATACTTTTTTCCAACTTCAACTGTATAGTAATTTTTATAATTCCTTATAAAATTTTAAATAATGTAATTAAATTTAAATGTATTTTTGCTGTGTCTTCCTTATATCATAAAGTAGCCTTACATTTCATAAAAATATGATATATATTTTTAGTCATATGTCTTCTAATTTTACGACTTTATACTTTTTTCCATGAATGTACTATTGTCTTATGTCAGCTTTTTTTCTCTTATAATTGAACAACCTTTATATTTTAAGCCTAATTATTTGATCTTATCTTTTAAATGTTAATCTGTTATCAATAATTTGAAAAAAAGACAATAGCGAATCAAACAGGATCACATGTGTAATGGAAGAAAAATTAAGGCTGCATTTTGAAAGTCTGTCCTTAACCTTGAATTTTAAGCCCATTTATCTTCATATTACTGTACTATAAATAATTTCAAAAAAAAAGTAATCACGAATCAGGTAGGAGCATCTGTTCAATGAAATAGAAGGTATGTCTGCAATTTAAAAGAGAAATCTATCTACTTCTGGTAATAATCATCATAGGAGTTCCTGGAAGAAGATTTTATGGATATTTAACCTTAATTTTATGCATGACCTTTATCGAAATGAAAATTCTTTGAAACCTTAAATTAGTTTCAGCTTTTACTATTCGTTGTCTGCTTCTAAATTGCGGAATTATGAAAATTAACCAATGAACTATTAAATATTAATGCAATAACCCTATTTGCAAAACAGAGTAGTTTATGAACAAGAGCTGCACGAGGTAATAAACTGTTAAAAGTGTTTTGCTACCTTTCCTATTTATGATTTTACCCTGAAAAGAAAGGGGAAAAGTTTGAAGTTTGAATTAACTTAATAAACCAATTAAAAAGAACATATTTTATGTATTTTTTATATGTTTATTTATTTACCTTACCAGAATTACAAAATCTGAATTGTGTGTATGTGCGCATGTGCGACATTAAAACTTGACTGCCAAGAAAAAAATTTAAAAAAAATTGTTTCTTTAAAAACAAAGTTAAGAAGTTATAAAATACGCTGATTAATTCTACTTGTTTAAAAGCAAAAGGAGTGAATCTTCAAGTAGAAAAATTTGAAGAAGTGAAAAATATTTTTCGATTGTTCATTCCACTCTTGCTTCCTGAAAATTCTCAAGAGTACTCTTCTCCAATAAAATATAAATTATTACTTGTTCTGTTTAATTAAATTTAAGATGTTGACTGTCAAATGTAATAGTTGGTGCAGTGAGAGATCACTCCTCCGGTTTTTTTTCTAGGTGATGATGCTAGAGATGTGGTCTTTTGTGCTAGAAGAAAGCATCATTTTCCAGCTACACGAGGTTTCGTCACATAGATCAAGTAAATTTTAACACTGGTTGCAGGAAAAATAATTGCACTTCATTCTTAAAACTTTGTGCTAGAAGGAAGTTCCTTTTTTCAGCTACACGTGGTTTCGTCACACGGAACAAGTAAATTTTAAAACTGGTTGCAGGAAACGAAATGGCACTTCATTCTTCAAACTTTGTGCTAGAAGAAAGCAACTTTTGCCAGCCATATGATGCAAATAATTGAAGGAGGGCGACTCGTGTCGCAAATAATGTCCTGAACTGAAGTTTCGAGTATATTTCGTTTGAGTTTGTAATTTAATTGTAGATAGGTTTAACACATTATTACAAATAAACTCAAATCTTAAATCATTACTTATTGGTGAAATTCTTCGTCCTACCATTTACAATATCATATATTTACATAATCATTTTTTTATTTTTTTGTACAAGAACTCGTTTCTGAAAGTAATATCGGAAAAAAATTATATCAAGAATAATAAGTTTTAAAATATCTAACTACTTCAATATCAATATTTGAAAAGTCTGAAATCTATGGTCTGGAATTTTATAAAACATAACTTTACCTCTTAAGATATTAATTACAGATGCATGGTTACGCAAGCTCTTTAAAGTCATTTAAATTCGAATTATACGTTACTGATTAATATTTAAATTTGTAATTTCAGTAACTTCTTAATTTCTCTAATATAAATGTGGGGGGGGACACATTCTTACAAATGTTTATCATGTGCACGAGTCAAAATGTGTGTGTGTGCATACCTGAAGTTAACGAGAAAATTCATCCTTCACTACACATGCAGCTAATCACATGATTTTAATCAAATGTTAAGACCCTCTAAACCTTCAGTTATTTCAATCTAATAACTTTAATATCTTAAAAACTATTTTTAAAAGTGAATAATTGGATCTTTATTGCTTTTAATTAAGTCTCTGAAAGCTTAAGCATGTTTTATCCATTGTAATTTAAGGTACCGACTAGGTTCGGAGAAATTTTTCTTAAAGCATGCACAAAATATTTATAGAGCTAAATAACAAAAATAGGCTTAAATAGTCACGATTAGAAATAAAAATTCATATATCATCAGCAATTTTTGAAAATTTTTTTTCAAGAATTTTAATAGAAACTTCATTGTTAAGAAGAACAGAATAATTGAAAAATATGGGACATGTTTAATTTTAATTTCGCATGCGTGCTTCTCAAACTATCTAGAACGTAATGGTCCTCAAGATAAAATTTATTTTAATAAATAAATATTTTATGAACATTCAAAGTTGGCGTCATTGATTTTTTTCCCAAAATCATCCAATGTGTCAAAATGAAAGCGACTGAAAAACATTACTAAATAAATCTATTATAATATCTGCGGTCTGTTGCACCCTCAAAGGGTTGTGACACATGCGTACCACATTTCATTGAATTTTAATGAATTGTTTTGGAGATATCAAGTTTTTCGTGAACCAATTTTAGTGAAATTTTCATTTTTCAGAAAAAGCGTTAAAAAATATAATAACGCATTAGTTCAAATAAATATCAAGGAATAAAATATTGAAAGAATAAGAATAAAATCAAAGACTGGTTTAGAATCTTAAAAGTTGTGGCTTTATTTTTAGATCATAAAGTGTTTTTTAATTATTATTGGAAAATCGCTTTTTCAACCTAATCGGATACCTTAAGAAATTATACACATTAAAATTAATTATCTGCTTTTAAAATGAACATGAAAAATTAAAAATACGGTTCAAACGCTGTAAAATTAACAAATTTTAAGAGACGTCGTATTGTGTGATATAAAATATTCATATATCATTGATTCATCTAGAAAGAAAAAATACCAATGCATTATATACTTCAGAGAAGTTTCAAATACCTCATGTGAAGAAAACAAGATTAAACAGAGTGATCACTATAATAGTGAGATATCTAATTTCTAAGTCGTTTGTGACAGATATATACTTCCAACTAGAAATATTAAATGACATAATGTATTTAACGCTGTTTGCATCAATAAATGTACTGTTAAAAGTGCAAAAGCTAAATATTTATAGATACCCCGGTCCTCTTACTCATATTTAGTAAAATATTCTTGATACATTAACATTTTAAGCAAATAAAGTTTCTCTCTTTCTCTTCTATGACTAAAACTGGCTGAGTTATGACGCTATGAACTGCCTTACTTTTGGCCAATCAGCGGCCTCCACTTCCTCGAGTCGTTTGCTGATTGACGAATCTTCCCCAAGGCCCCTCTCCAAATGGAATTAGTGAGAAATTAGTCAAAATTAGTGATATTCAAAGCTTCATAACTCAGTCAGATGTGGTCAAGGAGTAGTAGGACTTTTTTGTTTAAAATGTCGGTGTATCAAAAATATTTTACTACATATGACTTACAGAAACGGAGTACTGTATAAAAATTTAGACATCGTATTTATTAGCAGAACATATTGGCTCCAACAGCATAAAATATAAGCCTTTTCGTCAATTAAGGCTTGTTTCCATTTGTAAGTATTTACCTATCTTTGATGGTTTAGAAATTAGCTATTGGACCAAGGTTAGAGTGGACGCACAGCATATTTTCTTTCTGAAATGTATTCTGTCTGCACTTATTGGTTTATTCCGAGCACCCAATTGGAAGCTTCCCTGAACTATTGTGATAGAGTACTAAAATTTCAAATCTACATAACCATTGCCGAAATGTCTAGATTCTATCATTAGCAAACAAACTAGCAATGGTAAAACCTACCTCGATTCGAAATATACTATTACAATTTTCCATATGATCATGATAATTAATTTTCTCATTATCTGTTTTAAGGCTTCAATGAATATTTTTTCTCTTATTCATATTTGCACTTGCTCCTATAGGAAGCAATATGTATATGTAAAAGTGATAGTTCAATTTTTTAAACAAAATATATTCCTATTTTATGCTGCAACTTTCAGTTCCGGTGAATCAAAATTTTGTGAAGTTAATTTTATTTCATAGATTCAAATTTTAGTTTATATCTTACACTAATTATAGAAACCGATAATAACTATCTATATGGACATGGTAAATTTCCAAACGGTTAAAGCAGTTAGTGGCCTAGAGCAAGGGTTGCCAACATTTTTTTTCTCGCGTACCCCTTGATTAGTATTTTTATTTTCGCGTACCCCATACTGTCATGTATCCCCTCCCCAACCATTCGTCTATGCAATGAACTTTTCATCAATAAGGTTAAGAGCTTAGGCAAGCTTAAGAATCAAATGACTCGAATTAATACCATTTGCAGGACTTATTTTTGAATTTACATTTTATTCCATTTTTACCATAGAAGTAGTTCACCCTTATGATTTCTTGTGTCCGCCATTACCGACCTTGAGTTCGTGTACCCCTAGGGTACATGTACCACAGGTTGGGAACCTTTGGCCTAGTGGGTTAAGGTACGGTATAACATGAATTGGAGGAAGCAGTTTTAGGGTTCTGTCTCTGATTGTGACCTTAATCAGAGTTATTCAAAATTTTGTAAACTGATGTGCGCTATAGCAATGTACAGTAGAGTCTCCTACAGCGAATTTCTCCCTATAACAAAATTTTTAATCGGAATGTTAAATAACATTCAAAATATTCTCCATTTAACGAAGTGGTTGTCTCCCTATAACGAATTTTTTCAGACCTTTTTCTTTTCGATTTTTGTCATTTTTGAAGAAAGTTGCTAATTTCTGTGCAAACAAATCGCTCACAAGTGCAACCACTCGCATTGTTCATTCCAGCGATAATGTCTCCCTACAAAAACTCTAGCTTTTAAAGGAGACAAATGTTTCGGAGGAAAGAAAAGCAAATAAAGAATCCCAGTTTTCTTATGTGCCAACATGACTGGCGAGGAAAAGCTAATGATGCTTGTTATTGGCAAAAGTAAATCTCCAAGGTGCTTCAAAGGAACAAAATCTTTAGAAGTTAAATACGAATTCAACAAAAAATCGTGGATGACGTCTGAAATTTTTGACAGATGGTTGAAAGCATTGGACAATAGGGTGGATCGAAAATTCAAAGTGTGGATAAAATAATCGGCATAACGTGCAAAAGTTGTCTTTTATGTGTATTAGAGCATATGCAAAATTTTTTCAACTTTGTTTAATGTCTTCCGGTGCCCCAAAACGCTTAAATATTTGAAAAAAAACGTTTTTCATGCAAATTTCGAATTAAAAATCAAAAATTAAAAATGTGTTAAAGAAACGATTTTACAAGGAGAAACGTAGAGGAGAGGGTGAAGGAATCATAAAAAATATCAACAAAAATTGGAAAATTATCGTACTGAGAAAATATCGTGTTAGTTCGATATCACATTTTGTAAGTGTACAAATTTCGATACATGTAAATTTCAAAAAGACATGAACATTCCACTTGCTGAGCGATTGTTTATAAAAGATCGAATATTAGGAAGGAAAATGGTTATTGGAGAAGTGGAAGTAATTGCTACTGAAAAAAGAGAAAAGGAGAAAAGAAAACAGATGGAAGACAAAAGAATAAAACGTAAAATGGTTAAAACTGATGCTGCTCATGCTCAATCAATGGAGCTACTTGAGCTCAACACTATATCTTCGTCCTTGTATACAGATACGGATGTAATTACCTTGGAATATCAATCATAAAATCGTTTAGATTTCCTTACCTTAGTAATGGAATGTGATCGATACGGAGTTTCAGATAGAACAGCTACTTCATTTGCCAGTGCTGTTCTACAAGGCATTGGAATTGTACACGAAGGCGAGGCTTCGCATGTGGTAAATCGCAATAAAATTCGTAGACAGAGTAAAAAGCTTTAAAATGCAGTTGCAAAGTCTACTAAGTTAACAGTGTCTTGGTCTCTTTTAACCGGATTATATTTCGATGGGAGGAAAGACAACACAAAAGTGCTAATTAAGAAGGACACAAGGTACCACCCAAAGACCACGAAAGAGGAGCATTACACTCTTGTAAACGAACCTACCTGTGTATATCGGACATGTTATTGTTGCAACAGGAGGAGCTAAAGCCATAAAAGAAGCAATACTCAATTTTTTGGAACACATAATATGCGATTAAATGGGCTAACAGTAATTGGATGCGATGGAACAAATGTTAATACTGGGCACAAGGGAGGTATTATTCGCCTGATGGAACTTGCCTCAATAGACCATTACAATGGTGAATTTGTTTGCTTCAAACAAATGAGTTACCCCTCCGTCATCTACTAAATTCTTTGGATGGGCAACAGCTGGTCCTAAAGAATTTTGTCGACCACTTGATAAAGCAATCAAAACCTACGAGGAGCTACCTGTAGCTCCTTTTTCTTCAATAAATGTGGAGAATATGCCACATAATATAGATAGAATGGTTCTCAGCAATTATCAGCAATATCTATATGATATTTGCCTAGCGATATCACGTGGTGAATGTTATTCTGACCTGACATTAAGAAAGCCTGGTCCAGTTGCTCACTCAAAGTGGCTAACAATTGCAGGTTGAATTTTAAGGTTGTATGTGGTCACAGGAAAACCATCTGACTATCTTATTATTCTTGCAACATATATTATGAAAGTATATGCAACCGGAATGGTTCCATGTCAAGACAAAGCCCTCCATAACAGAAGGAGCGCTGCATATTTGGAGACTTATTTCATTTTTTAAATATTTGGAACCCAATTTAAGAAATATAGTACACACTTTTATTCAACGAAATAGCTTCTTTTGTCATCCAGAAAATTTGCTATTGTCAATTCTCACAGATAACAGAGAGAATATAAGGTCTTTAGTACTACGAAAACTAATTTGTGCTAGAAATGAAAACAGAGGATCATCAGAATAAGAATTTTTCAAGTACCAAAAATAGACTTTAAAGCAAAGGATTTTTTTGAACTTATTAAATGGCAACGAGTTGGACATTTGAACCACCTCTTTTGATGAATGTGCCATTTAAATAAATAGAGGTAAAAGTTAGACGGAAGAATGGTCAAAATATCCATGCCATATCCAAGCTGTAGAAAGGTGTTTTCTCATAGTGTTTGAAGCGTCGGAAAGTGTATATGGAGAAGAGAAGAGACACGGCTTCATATTGAATAGGATACAATCAAGAAGTCTTATCAAGCATTATAATACCAAAAAGGATTACATCCTTTAGGAATATGTAAATCTTGAAACTAATAGAATTAAAAAATCTATGATTAAGTTCACTTTTTATAAGTTTTGTGATTTATTGCTTTGACTATTAAATTTATACTTCATGTATTATTATAAAATTATAATTATTTATAAGTTTACACTTTAATACTTGAATAATCTGCCAATTTTTCAAATATTTTTCATTAATTCACAATTTTTAATAGATATTTGTAAAAATGTCAATTTTTAACTTTTTGGGGGCTTTCGGGCCACCAGAAGATATGAATGAACTTTAATAATAATAAAAAAACGCAAACTAATATACCCAAAACAAAACTTTCTTACCCGGCGCTAAAGGAAATTTTGAAAATATTTTTTTTATAAATTTCCCCCCAAAAATGTCATTTTTAACTATTTTTGGGGCACTTGGGGCACTGGAAGATATGAATAGATTTCAATAAAAAAATATATGTAAACTAATATACCTAAGACAGAACTTTTCCACCCCATGCCAAAAATAATTTCAAAACAAAACAAAAAAAATTGTAAATTTTCATAAAAAATTCAATTTTTAACTTCTTTTGAGGCGCTTGGGGCACCGGAAGATATAAATGAATTTCAATAAAAAAATTATATAAACTAATATACTTAAGACACAACTTTCCCGCCCCCTGCCAAAAAGAATTTCAAAAAAAAAATTTTTTCCTATACTTTTCGATCCACCCTATTGGACAAGCAAATGGGACAACAACACCGTAAAATTGCTTTATTAATGACAATTCTTGAATTCATTCAAAAGATTGTGGAGAAAAGCTAAAAAATTTTAATGACATTTTCTTTCCTCCTAATTGCACAAATAAATTGCAGCCGCTGGATCTCGGAATAATTAAAAATTGAAAAATGCACTATAGGGAAAGAATCTTGAAAGAAATTATCAGTGCAATTTTTTAAAAATGAAACAGTTCAAGAAAACATGGATCTTCGAAAAGCAATTGCAGAACTTTATAAAATATAGAAATTTGATGCAACTGCTAAAACAATTGCTTTAAAAGAGGAGGCTTCAGCAATCAGACAGATGACATTGATTCCGACGATGAAGATGTGATCTTGGACAACTTGAAAGAAAAATGGGAAACAGTAGAAGGGAATGGAAGAATAACAGATGATACAACTCTCTCCGACATTTTAGAAGTGGACGCAGAACTGTTAACTGCTTCATATCCTACAGATGAAGATATTTTGAATAGTTTAATGGACAACAATAAAGGCCAGAAAAGTGACAGTTATTCCGAAAATGAAGACGTGATACAGCCAAAACCACATAGGACTGAAATGCTTCAATTATTCGAAACCATTAAAAAAGTTTTCCAAATGGAAGAAAATGTGCCCGACTATAATTTTAGCTCGCTCTTAAAATGTGAAAATTTTTATGAAAATTTAACATCACGAAATGCAAAGCAATATAAAATAAAGGAATTTTTCAAGTAAAATAAACGTAAGTACATACCAATACATATTATTCTCTAAATTGGTGAATTGTCTTCACGTTTGAGCATTTTATTTATACAATAAAAATTAGTATAATTTTAACAAATTTATAATATATATTACTTCATTTTTAATTGACATTTATAATTAATACTTTTGAACTTATCGCACCTCATAAAAGGTTTCTAACATTTACTTAAATAACTGCAAAAATTTCTAATCTCCGTATAACGAAATTTTCTCTATAGCGAATTTTTCAACTGGAACCTAGCGATTTTGTTATAGGGAGACTACTGTATTTTTCTTTTCTTATCTTAGAAATTACATGGATTTTATCAACTGCAACACAAATGAAAGCCACTTTTCTCTGAAATCATTTCAGAAAGGCAACTTACAGCTATACAATGAAGCTAAGTCATCAGAGTCCTACTTCAGGTGATATCTAAATCTGGACGTTCATGCGTGGACGTTTTATCCAGCAGGCTAATTGGGCTATAGCCCTTGGGCGCCATTAATCTAAAGGCGCCTATAAACGTACTAAGCTGATTATTTTGAATTTCGAACCAATTTTTTAAAATTATAATTTTAAATATTTTAATACGAATATGATTAGGGGCCCTTAACTAGACAGCCATCGATTTTGTAATGTCACATAAACATGTATATCATATGCATGCTTATAAAATGTTTACAGCTCTTAAATACGTCATGTGTTTTATTTTGCCTTTTTACGACTTTTTAGTTTTTTTATGCGTTTTGATTTTCCGTGTTCTTATTATCCGACCATTTTTTAAATGTTTTTTTTTATTCGTTTTAAATTTTGCACTCTATTTCTGGCGCCGTTTTGAAATTTATTTTTATTTTTTAAGGGTTGCAATTTATTTTTATCTCAAGTTTGTATTTTCGTCTTTAAACGCTTAAACTGCTGGAGTGTTTTCAGAGGATTCGGTGTTGTGTGTTTTGACTTTTTAACCCTTGCCTTTTGGAAACGGTTTTTTAATTTTTTAAAAAATACGACTTTTAGAATCATAGTGTGTTTTAATGTTTTGGGTTTGCGTGTTTTCATTTTTAATTATATGCGCGTTTGCAAAATTTTTATGATTTTGTGTATTCTCTGTGTTCAACTTTTTATTTTCTAGCGATTTTTTTTTATTTACTCGTTTTACCTTTTGTTCTTTGCGTGTTTGCTGGTTATAGCACTCTGAAAATGGAGTTTTCTCTGTAGTGTGCTTTTCTTTAAATAAATAAATCAATCAAAATTCATATTTTTGTGTCAATTAAATAAATAATTATCAAAACTCTATTTTGAAAAGGCATCGATATAAAAAATTTTAAGGCTTTCATCACAAAATAGGTGACATTTCCCCTCATTTATATTATTGGTTAGGTGTTTTCATTGGGCCATAGGCGCTGAAATTCCTAGTTACTGTTCTGTTGGGGCACCAACATATCCCAGCCCAGGGAGCTCAAATTTGTTAAGACAGCCCTGATCACGCCACGCAAATTCGACCTCTCAACGCCACGGTAGTCAATGTGAAAGACTGGTCAGAATTGGAATTGTGTGGACTGGAGCGTTGGATATCCAACTCGTCCCAATATCCCTTAGTCCATTTGGACAGCCAGACCATACAACTGGCAGGTGTAGGTTCATTGGACCTTGGCGAACGTCGTTCACCGAGAAAATCGGAGTAGGCAAAGTTCGTTGATCGGAGTGACTGGTTTTGGATGAATTTGCAAGTTGTGAATGAAATGGACTAAATAGAAGGGCTAAAATATGGAATGGTGTGGAGTTTCACCACGCCGTTTGTGTGACGTGGATCGATCGTAAATTATCGGCTTAAGTGTTCCAAGGTCGCTTTGAGGAACATAAAATGCCAAACGTTTCCTTTATTATGAGTCCTTAACTCCTGGATATGGTAGACTAAGTATATTTAGAACCACTTCAACTAAAATATCTAAGAAAGAAATCTAATCAAATTTTCAGAGAATCTGAAAACGAATTTATTCCCACTGAAACACTCTTTTAAGATTCCTTCACTGCGTGTCGCCCTATCTTTTTAAAATCCAACAGAAGAACAAAGCGGATTCTCCACAAAACCCTCCAAGTATTCAATTCCGCTGCGAGCACTAATTTGCAAATGAACGATAATATCTCCCAACAATTGTTCCTTAACTAGAGGCATCGAATCGTTTACACAGACACCCTCCTTTATCATTCCTTGACAGGTTTTCGTGAAAACCCTATTCTTCCCGCGAATATTCCTTGCACTTCCGGCAAATCATCTGTCAAATCTCCACGGGCCCACACGCCACTCGGACGGGCCTTGCTAAAGGTCAGAGCGTCATCTGATATGAAGCCGCAATCGCTATTTTTTGTCCGTAATTGTCCTTTCCCATTGGCATGCAAAAGCAATTCGGAAGCATTAAAGTCGAATCACGACACAGTTGTGCGTGCTTTGCCAACTCTGGCTGTGCTTTTTTAGTGGTGGTTTGGTTCGGGATTTTCGTATTACGACTCGATCGTTTGGTTATACTTTGTGATAAGAATTGCTGCAAATGCAAAGAGGGTTCTTGCGTTTAATGCCTTTGTGCGGTTGGTGCTTCACGTTATTTTGTTAATTAGTTTAATTATTTTGGAATTTCGAATGATTCGAGGTTATTAATAATCGCTATTTTCTAGGTGGTTGTTATTGACAAAGAATGGGAGAAGAGGCCGAGTTTGGACCACATGGACATTTTTTAACGTACACTGATAGAGGAGTTTTTTTAATAAACAAGTGGTAAATTTTTTTGTAGTTTATTTATCTTCAAAACAATATAATAAATATTTTAGAAAATACAATTTAAAGTAGGAAGTACCCTTACTTCAACAAACAGTAATGCATCTGGAAATTCTGCGTAATATATCACTTATGTAACTATAAGTAAATTATTTTCACTATAGTCTAGACCCCTTCTAATTTATTAAGAAAATTTCAAATTAATTCAAAATCCCTTATTATGAACTCCTAAAATAACACTTCTTTTTTAATAACACTAGAACGAACCACTTCTTTTTTTAATCATTATATTAAACATATTATTTTTTTAATGTTCTTTTTCCACCAAGCAGGTTTTAATGAAGTTTGTCCCAAGAAAAAAAATAAGTTTAAGAGCTTTAAAAATCAATAATTCTTCAAGGAGTAGTTTGGATCTGTAATCTCCGAGTCCTGATATTTTTACAAATCGTGTTTAGGTATTCATTTCACTGTGCTAATAAATTAGAGATATGATATTTTTCCAGTTTTATGGGCAAAAATAACATATCTTTTCAACAATGCAATATTTTCATAGTCATTGTAATATTTTCAATATGATATATCCACAACATTCTTTGTCACAGCTTTAATAAAGTTTTATTCCAAGAAAGAGGCAAGTTTAAGAGTTTTAAAAATCAGTAATCATTCATCAAAAATTAATTCAATTATGCAATTTAAGAGATGATATTTATAAGCAATACGATAGAATTTATTTCTCTGAGCTAACTAATTAAAGAGTCGGACAAATTTTGTTACATATCTAATTATGACATAATTGGTTCTTTATCAAAATATAGGGTGTACAAAAAGTCCTTCATACTTTTTAAATTTGAATATAAAATCAAACAATTGGTGTAGAAGAGTGCTGTTACTAAAATTCTTCTCATGGTGTCCCCCAAAATCCTCCCTTATGAAACAATTTAGTTTACAAAGGCGATTTTAGGGATTTTCAGATTAATCTTTCCATGAAACAATGGCGATTCCCCCCAAAGAAGCTCATTGTCTTAAGTTGGTACTTTGAAATCAACCTATGACTAACAGTCCACGAGAAACTTTGTGTAAAATACTGGAAAACAGCATTTTGAACTGGTAAAGGCAATTTTCAGAAGTAGGATGTGATTTGAACAGAGAAAGAAGCAACAGGCCACTCGCATCCACAGAAAATGCTGCTAGCGTTCAACAAGTATTTGCTTCCAACCCAACAACATTAACAAGAAATGCATTGCGACAGTAAGATATTCTGTATATATCAATGCATCCAATTCTACCTAAACGACTGAACATTCAAACATACAAAGTGCAATTATTGTATACTTTACAGCAAGCTTCGTGGTGACTGTCATCAACTTTCAACCGTGTGCTTCTTGCAGGACGGTGAAATCTTTATGAATACTTTACAGCAAGAAGACAGTTTGAACTTGCATTGAGATACTTGGAAACTTAGCCTAAGATGCTGATTTTTTACGATGCATCGTCTTTACAAACGTAGCAATCTACCAGGACAAGAAAAAAAGAAGAAAAATGAGCATATGGGCAACCCACATCATGTTGCTGAAATGATTCGCAATAATCCTACAGTTAATGTGCGCTTTAACATACAGTCGTGTCATCAGGCCATTCTTGTTTGTTGAGTCAATAGTCACAAAAGATGTATACTTGGATATTATCCAGAATTGTACTGTACCTCAGATTTGGCATTTGCATTTCTATATATATATTAAACCATTAAAACTCAACTAACATTTTCATCATATACACCTATTAAATCATCTATTAAAATTAAATATAGTAAACTATATATCTAAATATTATTCACACAATGAAATATAGAAAGCTAATAATATTAAAAACTATTACTATGAAAAAGCCAATCCAGATATGGAATTCCAACAATCAAATGCCAATCGACCTGAGAAATCGATTATGTTACATTATTTCGAAATTCATAGACGCCAACCTTCTGTGAGGGCCAATTATTGGAAAAAACAACAAATATAGAAGTAAATCTCCAAAATATATTAAGAAAAGAGCGAGAAAATTAACTAAATGCTTACTGCTTCAAAGTCATAGCAAAAATTTCCAAAAGCTAAATACGAATTACAGTTCCGCATTTATTGTGAAAATATTATAACTAAAATAAGTTATATATACTATATTAAGTCATCATTAATAATTAAACTACAGATTTATTTTTAAGAACATTATATTAACCTATTTTAATTTGATATTAACATTTAATTAATGATGTAATATTACATATTATCAATTGCAAACTATTTCTAATAATAGTGGCGCCATCTGCTAACGTTAAGATGTACTAAAACTCAATGAAATCAATGGATATGAATATTCAAATTAATCAATTCTAATTTACTATTCTTTTAAATGTGTTAATATTTTTTTGTTAATATAAGCAAGCATGAAATTAATAGGAAATCCATATATCATGGCAATTTCAATAAATGTATCGATATAGGATCTCTGTTTTTTACTATCTGTGATTAAAATTTTGCATCCATGTAAATAGTTCAGGATGATGTTTCGAAAGATTTGAATACTTATATTGCTATTCCAGAATGGTAGCCTATTTATATTAAACATAAAAGTGTTTCTTTTATCAAAAATTTTCGTATTTAGTTTATTGTTAACAATTTTGATCTCAAGATCTAGAAAATCTGCAGAAGAAATACCTTCATTAGTTTTAATTAAAGTTAAATACTCTGGATAAAATTCAGTAGTTGGAGTATATATATATATATATCAAAACAAACTAGAAACATAAGACAAAAACTCAAAAACAATCAAGACACAATGGCAAAAATATAGACAAAAACCAAAATAAATTAAAAATATCATAGCGAGCCGCTCGTCAGGAAGAGAAGCTCGCTCATGATATTAATTTGTGCTTTTTTTCTGCTAACGGCAAACGAAATCCGTTAAAATATGCAGCCATCCCTTCAAAAAGTTTAAGACAATTAAAATGGAAAATGGGAAAATCCTGGAATAAAAGATAAATACATTGAAGATGATTATTATATATATATATACATATATGAGTATTTATAGTTAATATTTTTATAGTGTTTTATTACAGTATTAAAAGCTTAATTTAGAAATACTATTTTCACTTTAAATGCGGAACTGTCTTTAGGATAATGCTCAAGTCCTAACAATAATTATAATTATTGAATTGGTTTGTTATAAGTTATACACTTTCTCGTTTCTAATCTTGAAAGATTTGGAGGATTTATTCCCCTATCTTTTCTTTCCGAAACCTCCCTATCTTTTCGTTCCTCCAACCCTCTGCGAAGGACAATAATTGTCTTTCGCAGAGGGTTGGAGCTACAAAATCTAGATTTAATGCGAATATCAGTTCCCAAGGCTGATAGGCATTTGATTATTGGAATTCCAATTCTAGGTTGTCTTTTTTCATAGTGTAATAGTCTTTTGTATGATATATATATATATATATATATATATTGCCATATTTGACATGCAGTATACATTTCTTTATCAAACCTTTTTTTTAATTTTTCGCATGCTGTCGGTAAAAAAAAATCAACGGTATTCCAATAAAAATACGTTAATTTTACGGTAATTAATAATGTGTATATTTTCTTTAACCCTCTGAGTTAGCTATTTTGGTGTATAAACTTTAAATTCTTAAAGTTTGTTTTCAATGTGAATAATTGAATCTTCATTGCGTTTAATGAAGTCTCTGAAATTTTAAGAATATTTTATCCATGTTAGTTTAAGAAGTTATACATACGAACATAAATTATCTGCTTTTGAACTTAATATGAGGAACGAAAAAATTCGTGTAAAATGCTTAGAGAGTTAAAGAATAATATTTGGTGTTATTATTCTGCTAAAATCTGTGTTTTACATTGTGTGCTTATTCCTTTTTTTTATTAAACTGCATATTATTAATCGCAACAAGCGATATTGAATATCTGAGCGAATCAAATTAAACTTTTCCGAATTCCCTAACAGAAGTGTTGCACACTAATTATGTTTACTTAAAACGGATATAACGGTTCGTGGAAAATCTGTACACCAATGGTCTCTTAATGCACTGAGAAGATCGTGTACATAAGGCACACAGGCAGCCATCTCTTTAAGAAAATTATTTCAACCTCTTCAAACTTATTAGAAAATTCAAATTAATTCAAAATTTATCCGAACGAAGCCAATAAAATAACACTCCTTGTTTTTCATATCACTAAGAACGTCATTTCATTTTCAACAATTTTATTAAACTCAACATTTTTTCTAAGGCATATAAAGTTTAAATTCTTTATTTTTTCGAACAAAAATTAAAATTTAAGAGGTCAAAGAAACAATATTAATACTCGTACTTCAAGGAGAACTTTAATTATGTTATACTAAATATGATCTTTACGCGTCGTGCTGAAGTATTCATTTCCCTATAAAAACAAATTAAAATATGGTCATTTTGGGGAGGAAAAATATATTTTACTCCTTCTATGGAGATGAAATAATTATTTTGCATCAGCGTATATAAGAGTGATTTAAATAGAGAAGTCTTTTAAGCAAAATTTTCCTTCATGTATACGACGTTTTCTGTAATTTTTTCTGTTGTTTAAAATACAAATTTACTAAATTTTATGGTAATAATATCGCTATTTGAGTTTTTAGAATATAAAATTTCAAAAATATATTATATGATTGTTAGTAGCGGACATTAGTGTTTTTTTTTTTCGTTCTTATTTCACCATCGTGGCGAAGGTTAGTGAAGGTTGAATTGATTACTTCTTTTTTTTGATTGATTGATGATTTTCTTTATCTGTCCGCAGGGATTGGGAGCGACTCGAAGATAGAGGATGGCAAGTTGCTGTGTAAGTAAGCAGGTTCTCACTTACCCTGGTACTGAGGATGGTTAATCTTCCCATCACCATTGATGGGACATACCTCCTTGTGAGGGTTCCTGCGCATGAGGTATTTTATAACCATATTGCTAATTCCGACTGTCCGGTTATTTAGTTTAGCTATATAACCTCGTGAACGGGCAGAGTAATTTTGTATTATGTTATCTTTCCCAAAGGGAGCGCCACGAATACGGGAATGAGTAGTCGCCGGATAAGTAACCAGGTTTCTCTTCCTTGTGGATATAACAGTGGATATAATAATGATGTGTAGGACTAAGTTACTTCCACGCCGCTGACGGGATGTACCTCCTATGAGAGGGGATTCGACCGAGGCCGGTGATTGCCATTTTGACTCGATGTTTTCCGTGTTGATGTCGTGACGACTACTATTTAGATGACTGATGATGCTCATAGAGAGTAGAGGTAGCTATTTTGTGGTTTATGATTCCCCCTGTGTGAAGTTAGCCATGAAGAATTTTCTAGGCTTAAGTTGTGGCAACTAATTCTTTGAAAAAATGTATTTCATATCTTTTGTATTAAACCAACAGAATACAGATTCAGTAGTACTTTAAAAATGTTGAAACTTTCTAATAGATATTGAAGTGTTCCTTTGAAATATTCTGAAGCGAATATTGTATTCAAAGATGAAATTTAATAGCCCCATTTTTGGAAAAAAATACATTTTTTCCTCTGAAAGCATAATTATAAAATAATATTTTTGTATTTTTTATCTGTTAATAATGTTTTCTTTGTAAATAATAAAATAATTAATATTTTGTAATTAAATTATTATTTCTAAATCCTCGTAAAGTAATAAGACATTCACAACGATTTTCCATCAAAAAATATTATCATAAAATTGTTTTCTTGAACTGTAAGTTTTTGTTTTATTTTTCCATTCAATTCGATAATGAGAAAATATATGTGCTTCAGTTTTTTTTAATGTGTGATTTCTAAAATGTCTTTTGTCTTTAAGATAAGATGCGATATTTTGCATGTATTGTTATGCACAGGAAACGAGTTTGCCAATATCACTGGTTTGTCTCATAAAGTAGAGACAGGCAGCTTGAGTAATACTAATTATGAAGAGCTTCTGGATAAGCTAAAAGCGTTCTGGCTTATTGCATGCAGTGGAATTTCTATGAGATGGAGCATTTTTAGAAATGACGAATCGTATGATCTAAAATAGACGTTTATTAGACGACCACATTTAAGAACATATTTACATATCACATCTTATAGTAAAGCAACAGCTTACAGCTGAAGTCTCTCCGAGAAGAGAATGCTTAGAGAACCGTAGGTCTCTCTCCTTCCTCTCCTAAAGACATAGTAGAGACAAGTATATATACTCTAATAATCATCTACATATCAGCTGCGGGAATCGGATAGACAACGTCATACTATTCCGATTCAATAGCTGCTAAAAATGGATGTCAAGTGAAGTGATTAGTTTAAAGAAAGAATGCTTCAAATCGTAGAATAAAGGTACGAGAGACAATTTAGAAAAGATGCAAGCTTCTTAGCTTAAAATGCAGAATTTCTCAACATGTATGCTAATCAAAGACAACTTTAGCTTCTAGTCAATAAATAACAAAAGATATGCGCACCAGTTATATTGACGCTAAACGCTTCATATCACAGTGTACATAGTTTCTTTATCTGTACACTAAAACATGCAAAATATGCTTCAAAGGACTATTCACAATAGACACTTAAGGTGCTGTCTGTACTTAAAATACTCATTTAAAGATCCAGTTCTTCCTTATAATATTCATAAAATAACAACCCGCTTGTTTATATCTCTGAAACGTGTCTCTTCTTCTCCAAATCATTTTATCATACATGAATTAAATTTTGTAGCATATTTTTTGTGTGTAAATGTAGCTTTAACTTTCCAACAGGCGCGCGTATGTGAGAGATACACTAGAGAAGAATTACGTTTCATCTTTTTACCAGAGGGTGCTAAGAAAGCATGGCCTTAGTTATTCCTCCAGATTTCTTTCGACGAACTGTTAGTCATCATTTGGAATTCAAGGCGTTAATTGGACTCTGTAAATCTTCTATTTTTATTTCAGATATACGCATGACCGTTGCAAATAAATGACTCTGAAACTGACGTCTTGCTTTTTATATCTAAATTTAAATAGTTTTTTTTTACTTCCATATTATCTTTACTGTTTTATATTACAAATTTTATTATAGGAAATTTCATTTGTTTTATTTTCACGTCATTCAGATAATTCTTTGTTCCTTTTATATTGTTTTTGTGTTTTATGTATCTATTGTTTCCGTTCCTTTGTAAATAAAAATAATTCTACTTATTATTCCTTACCCATTTATAACCAAATTCTAATAATTACCCTCTTAAAAATTGATATTTTACAATAGTGTATATCGGAAATACGCACGACCTTCTATGTTGGTATAGAGGGCGTGCTTGCTGGAAGGTTAAAGGAATTTGTTTCGAGAAAGCATTTCGGGAAAAAATTCTCCCAAGATTATTGTACAAATTATAAATATCAGCTATGTGTAGGATTCTAATTCACGTTAAGCCTTCAGAAAGAATCAAAGATTATTGTGTTTATGTCGATGAATGAAGAGGGTGGTGATGGGTAATGGCTTTATGTCTCTCCATAGTGGTCTAATGGTGTGTTGGGAAAGGAAAAAATTATGCCGCTTTTCGTGGTATTTTTAAACGCTTATAGCTCCGATACCAAGTAACATAGAGAGTTGGTTTTAGTTTCATTTATCAGAGAAAAGTTGACATTGAAGATTTCGAAAAGAAGTTTAGAATTTGTAATTATGGTTTAGTCACAGTCAAGTTGCAAAATTGGTGAAATTCACGAAGAATTTTGATGACGTCACAGCGAGCGATGCGCGCGCGCGCACCGGTTGTGAGCGGTATATTAACTGGATTTTGACAGATTAATAATTAATTCATTCAGATTAATTCATTTAACAGAGAAAGGTCGTAGAGCATATGTCATAGGTCAAAGTCACCTAGAGCTACTTTAGTCACAGAAAGTCACAGTTGAGTAATAGATTAATTAACTGTCCTTAATTATTTATTATTAAAAATTGTTGATTTAATTCAACTGCCCTTTCCATCGATTTAATTGATTTGAGTTGGTTTTAGTTTCACTTAACAGAGAAAGGTCATAGAGAATAGGCCAAAGTCACATAGAGATACTTTAGTCACATAGAACAACTTTAGTCAGAGAAAGTCACAGTTGAGTAAGGTAAGTAAGTCTACGCCCCTCAATCCCAGCGGCCTTTTCGCAGAGACAGCCTCTCGTCGAATTTTTTCTCAGGTGAATACGAATTAGATCATGGCATATGAAATAAAATTAAGACCCGGTGCTTACTTCATATAAAAATAATCGACATATACACCTTTATATTACTGTAAACTAGCAGGAAAATGGATTTAAACAGCACTCAAAATTTGTGAATTCATTGTAGAACTTTATAAAAGGTACATTTGAAAGTTTTGTACAGCTCGCCACATAAAATTAAAATGAAATGGAACTTAGCATTATAGGAAAAAATTACAAATTTAACATCTATTATTTTCAAACAAATTTTGAAATATATGCTGTCGTTTACAATAAATAAAGATTCAAAGGTTATTCGTTTATAAAGTATTGAATACAACTTTTTCCTCATTGACACATGACACTCATTCCTCATTGACACTGTAAAAAATATCCCCGGACTTTTTCCGTATATTTGACGGTTTAAAACTGTTTTGTTGACAAAACGGTTTTTCACCGTTTTTCGCTCCAGCCATAAACGGTTTAAAACCGTCAGTTCAAATTCTACTTTTCGTCATACGGTATTGCTTTCCGTACGATAACTTTCCCTTTTCTTAAATGTAATTTTATTGCATTCATTTCATGTTTTTAATAGGGTTCCATCTCCGTAACCTTAAAACACGTGTTCTGGCAATAGTTGATTTTTACATCACTAGGTGGCGCCACTAGAGCTATAGTGACTTTAAAACTCAAATAGATTATTTTTCTTTGATTTATGAAGTCTCCGGTGGTCTAGTGGTTAGAGCGACTGCCTTTTATTTCTATGAACGCGGTTTCGATCCCCGACTCGGAGGAGTTAGAAGTTTTGTCACCATCTTGCATCGAAATCGTCCAAGTAAGTTCAATTGAAAATTATACTAATTAAACTAATTGAAATTAATAATTAAGCCTTGATTAATTAATATTCCTAATTGATAATGCACATTTCAACTCAACTCGAACAGAAGGAGAAAAACAACTCAACTCAATCGATGACGTCACTTACTTCGATAACTTAATTTTTACGGAGAAAACTTGATCTCATACGGTAAAAAACCGTTGTGCCTCCGGATTTACTTCGTAACTTTTACGGTTTTGCACAACCAACCCAGCTGCTAGTTTAAAACCGTAAATTTTACGGATTTTTTTTACAGTGTATTGTTTGCTGTGATTTTCTCATTTAAACCTAATTATCATGAAATTTTTGTGTGTGTGAGTGCTGTTTTCTTTACTTTTTCTTTTACATCTTCTTTAAAATAAAAAGCGATTTTGATTACCTCAGTGAATCAAATTAGAACATCATTTTTTAATTAATAACCTAAGACATGCACACTAATTATGTTGACTTAAGACGCGTAACAAGGCTCGCGCATATTAATAATCCTTACACCAAAGCACGCTAAATACTCTTGGAGGGACTGTTTACATAAATCATTCATGTAATAATAAGTAAATTATTTCCTCATCTAGAACCTCCTTCTAATTTATTAAGAAAATTTCTAATTAATTGAACATTCCTCCTTGCAAAGTTCTTAAAATAACACTCCTTCTTTAAAAATACTAAAATGTGCCCCTTCATCTTTTTAATCATTTTTCTAAATAATATTTTTTTATGTTTTTTTCCCGTCACGGAAGTTTTAATGAAGTTTATTCCAAGAAAAAAACGAGTTTAAGAGCTTTAAAAATCAATAACACTTCAAGAAGAAATTTGATTAGGTTATCTAAAAGTCATGATCTTAACATGTCGTGTTTAAGTATTCATTTCACTATGCTAATAAATTAAAGAGCTGGGCATTTTTTTATCAGTTTTTGGAACTAAAATTATTTTATCGCATGTTATAAAAATGATATATTTGTTTCTTTATCAAAATTTCTAGCACAGATTATTTTAATTCGAGGCTAGTTTTTAGCAAAATTTGTCTCTATCGATATTTTATTAATTAAAAAATAGTATAATATGATGCAAATTAAGAGCATTTGCTTCATAAGAAAGCATAATAAAATTATAGGACACCCAAGTAATTATCCTAATTTATCTCGATATTCTTATTTAAAAAAATAATATTATTATAACTTAGTACTCTTTAATTAATTTGAAACAGAAATGGGTATAGTTTCTTATTTTAGTTTATATTTAACAAATAAAGCTAATATGCTTTTAGTAGATCATGGACAAAATTTTCGGAAATGTTATTTGAATTTAAATACGAATTAAAATTACTTATTTTTTAAATAATTGCCTCGATACCAAATTCTAGAAATAATAAAAAACATGCACGGATTAAAATGTATAAAATAGTATTTGAATGATCAAACTACAGTGGAACCTCTTTAATCCGTACAACTTTTTTTTATTTTCTGAAATTTTTTTATTAATAATTGAAGGAAAAATACCAATTTCAAATCAGAAACAAAGGTTATGTTTATTCCTAACTTAACAGAAACGTTTGAATTGGTATTTAAGAATGAATAAAGCACCTTAATTAGTATAATCAAAATCGTTTATCTTCTTTTGACGTAAGGAATTAAACCTGCTTGACGATGCGATGTTGCGCCAGTTCCGCATAAGCACCACGTCGGTCTGTTTAATGGCAGAATGCTGTTCTACGTAGTGTAGGGCCAGTTCAAATGCAGCAGCATCTGTGTGTGATACAAGATGTGTCTAAAAGTCTTCTTCTTCAATTTCTTCGGGATTATCTTGATCTAGATTCTTGACCATGGGAACAATATCAAGTGAAAGCAGTGATACTGTACTTCAACAAGAATTAATTCATTCACACAACACACACTTCAACACGAACAACACTTCAACACGAACAACACTTCAACACGAACAACACTTCAACACAACGTAACAATGATAGGCTTCTATAGGGTAATGCATACAAGATTAGTGAAGTGAACACTGACTCAACTCAGATAGACTAGACAACAAACAAAACAAACGACGCCACTTTTAACCCAGTAGGCAATTGTTAGCGCTCGTTGTCATAGTAACAGTGAATCTTTCCAACTTAAGGTCACAAACTTCAATTTGTTTGCATATATAAATAGTAATATTTCACTACTTTGTGTATTCCCGGGAATTATACTTGGTAAACGGGAATTCACGGGAAAGGTTATTCATTTTTTCCAAATTCCATTGATGTTATGAAGCTTATATATAAACAATATTATTTGATTCAAGTTCAGGTTTCCAATGAAACGTCGTCAAAGTTGAACGCTGGACTACGTTGTAGCTTCACGCTTGATGAGTTTACATCGCTTATAAACAGACGATATTTGAACATAAACGTTCATTTCAATTTACATAACTTCTTTAATTTAGAAATATTAAAAATTAATGTATTTGTTTCAGTAGAAAATTCTGTTAAAGCAGTAGAGGCTGAACTAAAGGAATTCGGAATCACAATTGAAAAAATATAATTGCGTGAGTTACTGATTTTGCTAGTATGATGGTTAAGTTTAGAAAAATAATAAGCAGTGAGTATCACCTATGCTATGCGCACACCATACACCTGGCCGTGTGCAATGTCCTTTATAAGAAAAGAGTGCATGTGGAAGAAAGCACTGTTCAGATAGAAAATATATCATATGAAGAAGAAGGAGATGATAGGAATATAGGAGATGAGGAGTTAATTGAATATTTAGACGAAGAGTTAGATTTAGAATTTGACGCCGTTATAGCAGTATATGCTATGTTTCATACTGCTCATTCTATGACTAATATTACTGAAACTATAAAAAACATAAGGGGTATTATGAAATTTATTCAGGAAATCACCACCTCTCAAGAATTATATTTTACAAAATTATGTTAAAACGAGCTTGAATGCGAAAAGATGGTTTGTTTAGACACCACAACACGCTAAAATAGTTTGTTGGCAATGCTTGAAAGATTTTTAGAGATAAAATCAGAAAATTCAAAAGCATTAATTGATATTAAAGAACAACAAATTTTGGCTAATGTATAATTTGAAACTCTCACTGCAATTTTAGCAGGAAGCCGGTAAAAATTGGCCTAGAAAAACTATGTAGTCAAAAGGCGACTTTACTAACTGCCGAAGTAAACTAACTAATAAGTACTAACTGTATTTGCTTTCGTTATTGGAGAGTGGAATCAAGAAAACTAAGAATTCGCTAAGAATAGTAAATGTTGTCTGGTTCAAAGAATTAGTGAGAGACGTTATGTTAGTTTCGTTGGATTAATGCAATATCTATATTTTGGGAGAAAGTATGATGCTGCTGCAGTTACTATTCATCTTTCATGTTTACCAAAAATAAAACTATGATTCGACAAGCTAAAATAATTATGACAGGGCTTTTTTGCGAGCAAGACAAATCACTGTCCAACTCTTAGCGGAAGAAGAGGGCACGGAAACTTTGGAAGAGAAATCTTTAACGTTAAAAATTAGAAAGTGCGATCCACTCAAAGACAAAGGACCTACGTTGTTCAACTAGCAAGAGTTCTAGCTTGAGCAAGATAAAGAGGCAAGAATTGCAGTTATTTGACTGAACAGAAAATGGATCATCAAACATTATAAAACTGGATGAGGCCTTGAAAACAATTCCTTCAACATCAGCTGAAGCTGAGAGGACATTTTCTGCTGCCGGGATGTTCATAAAAAGGCTAAGAACTAGGCTGAGTAATAAAAACATAGATTGCTTATGCTTCCTTAAATAAGTCTTTAAAAATGAATAAGTAATCTATTTTATTTGTATTTTATGGCTCAATATATAAAGGAGAATAAATTTGGGAATTTATGAATACCTTTATTTTGTAAAAGTATTATTTACATCAATTAAAAATAACTCATTTTTAGATTTTTTTCAAATTTTTATGCATTCCCGGAAATCCCGGGAATACTGTTATGTTCGCGGGATTTCACGGAAATTCCTGGGAAGGAAGAAAGCTCAGGAAATCAGAATCCCTAGCTACACAGTATCGGGCGAATCGTCGCTAGCTCTTTCCGTACTTTTTCACAGGACACCCAAAGTCAATACTCTACTGTATTTGGTATATCAAAAGTACTTTACCGAATATCCCGGATAGTCCAATTTTTTTTGGAATTCGTTCGAAAAATTTGGATTATTCGCCCACTTAGCTCTGATTTCCGAGGTTCCACTGTATATTCAGAGCTGCCCCATATCCATCCAATTGGTGCAGTTGCTGTAATGGCATCGGGAACAGGGGCATGGGTCGGCGTTCTGTATATTCAGAGCTTGTATTGTAAATATATAATAAATTTCGATAATGGACTTAAGAAACATGCATAAATCGCTTCTTTCTAATTTATTTTTATTGGTCGAGGTGTCTCATGGCAAAATCATGGATTCGGTTATGATTCCACGGTGGATAAATGACATATACGGACCTGTGCTCGTAAAGTCTGCCGAGGGTCAAACGTCTTCTTTCTGACGTATCGTGAAAGTTTGGAGGAGCTTTCGTCGATTCGCCCGGTACAGTGGAGAGGTTTGGTTTATTTTATCTCCGTAATCAGGGGTGTGTCGTAGAGTAAAGTAAAGTTTTGCAATACATTTCTGTAGAGGAAAAGGTGTAAATATGGGCGCCCTCCTTTGTTTTTGACTTAAAGTTACTTTCATTTTGAAAGATTTTAGATTTTTGACCTTCATTAACAACTATTACATGTTTACTAAATGAGAGGAGGCAAAACAATGATTAATACCAATTATTTCAATTCGAAAACGAAGATTTACAAAAAGCTTTTAAAAAAGCACCAGAAAAAATGGGGTGCAAATATGGGCCCTCTCCAAAATAGTCACAAAAAATAGTTTAAAATGTTTTAAAACAGGATAAAAACAATACAAAATAGTAGAGAATTTATTTATTACAGAAAAAAATTATTTTCAGAAATCGCAAACGTAACTGGCTGTTTCAGCCCCGGCACAATCTAAGTGTGCCCACATTTGGCACATAACACATTTAACCCACACATCCCCGCGAGTGTCTTCAGAGAACTTTCCTTCACAAAAGATGCAAGTTGCCTCCCTCGAGTCTGGTTTATCCCCATCGTTGATATCCAGGTTGATATCATCATCGCTATCCACAAGGAAAGGATCATAGTAGTCTGATGAGTCAGATGATGAATCGAATTGTTTCGTGGGTCGAATTTTCCTTTTTTGAAGGCCCTTGGTCTTCCCACCCCTGCCTCTTGGCCGGTCTCTTACCCAGGGAATACTCAAAGACGTGTTCTTGGGAGCACTTTTCTCAAGAAACTTGGTCAACTGATCCTTGTATGGTGATCCAGTGATGAGGCTGGACCTTGTTGCTTTGCGTCCACGAGTAGTGGTTCTTTTCTTAATGTTGGGAACAGGAGATATGTCGAACGGAGAAATTGTATTTGAAGTTCCCGGGGAACATTTCGGTGTTTCAGCAGCCTCATCAATTGGCATTGAAAGGGTGCCCATATATACACCAACCAAACCTAAGAAAGATGTCCACTATCACATGTAACCAAAAAGCGTGTGTGACTAAAGGCGTGCTTCTAAAAGTAGCTTAGGATCTCTGCTTTCCGGATATCACTGTAAAATTATTTTAAACTAACGATAAAAACATGAAAAGAAAACGATTTCACATATCTGTCAAAAGTTTGCAGTCCAGAACAAACGCCAATTCGCTCAATAACTCACGCTGCATCCACACTACTTGAAAGAATGGTTCCAATTGTTTTCTGCTATCTTATATCAACAAGTAGCGCCATCTACAGTCCTGGAGGCCAGTCTGCAGCACCTCCCATAGCCACTTGGGGAGGGGTGCCCATATTTACACCAGTGCCCGTTTTTACACCGGTTCCTCTACAAATAGCCAAGATTGATATCGTGGTTATTGAAAATTATCTGTTTTGGGCACCTAATTAAATATATTTACAATATTAGAATATAGGAAAAACTTGGGATCATTAGGCGCAGTTCCAATGAGAAAAAAAGATACATATTTATTTCCCTTTATTTTAAATTCCGTTTAGATAAATTTTACCGAACCATGAGTATGAGTAGTCGGTTTATTAAAGAATAGCAAATGTAGGAGCGAGGAACGGTGATTGGTAAAATTCAAAATTGTAATTAGTTGGGATATTCGACTGTCTGTTTGAATAATGCCATATTCAAATTCATCGGAGAAAATGTCGCATTTTAATGACAGAAAAATAGTACAATTTGTAGCATTGCTCTACATTAAAATTAACAATAAAATAACAGAATCCGACACGGAAACTAAATTCGAAGGTCGAAATTGTATATTACAGAGTAAATATTTATAACATTTTACCACACAAGATTTTTAATTCAGCATCTGGATTTATTTCATCAAAATTTTATTCAGCATTTTGAACTGGACGCTTAGAATTCTTCGAATCTTGACATTAAGGCCAGAAGGGGACAACATAATTTAATTGGTTAGTTCAGTTAAGATCTTTGATATGTTATTCTTATTATTAAAATACTCGTGGTTTGTTTCTCTCATTAGATTAACGTCCCGTTTTCAAGCTACAGGAGGGAAAAATTGTGGCGAACCTCCTGATTTTGAACCAAAGGTCAGATGTCGAAGACGACACTTGAGCCAGCTTCCTTTTCTCCAACTTCTACACCCCACCGAAAAGAGGACCTTGCATCCTCCTTAGGTCTAAATCTGGGCATTCACTCCAAACCCTTCATCAATGCGAAAATTCGATAATTGTCCTGATGCAGTCGAAAAGTATGGATTTTCTTCTTCGTTCGTTATCAAATTCAGAGCGTTGGGTCATAAAACTGAAATACGACCCTGGGAAGAGGGAGAGATGCCCTCTCTTAAAAGCGAAAACCGCAAAATGCGGACTCGAGGAGGAGTAGGGATCGTGGTTATTGCAAAAACAACCGTTTTTCTTACCTCCGGTTTTAACCTGGCGGTTAAAACCGCTCAAAATAACCAATTTTTGAAATAACCGGTTTTCGTTTTTTTTTTTTTTTTGAATGTAGAAACGTTTGTAGTCAATTTTTTTATAAATAATAATATACAATAAGTAATAATTAATATAATAAGTAATTAATGTAATAACTAATTATTATAAATAAGTGAATAATACAATATGTAATAATAATAAATGAGTAATTATTACAATAAGTAAGTATTATAAACAAACATTTTTATCAACATTTTTTTCACAAGAAATTAATTCATTGGCGAGTATTTATCATCTGATCTGCTCATAAAGACTCTTTCAGCAATGTGTTGATCCGTGAGTCGATACCTCTCATCGGAAACAACATCATTCAACGTCACATCTTCAATTCACATCTTTCGGACGCCACAGAACTTCCGACTAAAGATAAATATTTTTTGGCTGCAAAAAACAGACGCCCTTTTGCAGACAAAAGTTTTTATTAGTATTGTTTCTGCAGGAAATCGATCCATTGGCCAATATTTATCTGTTCATAAAGACTCTTTGGGTAATCCGCTAACCAACAAACGCCTCGAGGAAGCGGTTGTCAGTGATTGGTCTAAGATGATGAAATTCAAATCATTATAACTTGGTAAATTTTAGTCTCTCTGAAATCGAGCCTATCTTCTGATCCAGTTTTTTTATCAGGTTATTGGATTTTAAAAAATAACCGGTTATAACCGGGACAAAAAAAACCCGAAAAAAACAGGTTATCCGGAACAAAAAAACCTGTTTTCGTTTTAAACCGGTAGGTTTTTCCCATCCCTAGGGAGCAGAAGTAAGCTGTCGTATCACACAAGTTTTATTTAAAATTAATTTATTTACTTAAAATAATAGTAATAATTCATTTCCTTCTCAAAATTTATTTTAATTTACATGTTGTTTAAGTTAATTTAACGTAACTCTGCATTGCAGAATTTTTCTGTTAAAAAGCCGTGCGCTTAATATTTCTTGGTTCGAATCCTGGTTTTAAGAAACAGCACTTTAGAAACTGTCCCTTCTGATTTGTAAATTTGTTCCCATCCCCATTTCTTTCCACTCGCTCGTGGGAATTTTCTGGTAAGCATTGCACTTTTTGAGAAAACATCTGGTTCAAACCCAAACAAATTCCTTTCCCAATAAGATAAGAAATTCTCAGCTTCAAAAATGTCCAGCAGATGTCCAGATGTGTCCTGTTTTGACCAATTTAAAGACTCCACTAATTGGCAATTCGAGCCAAAAACCCATGTGAAAATTGTCGTTTGCTGGGGTTTGATTTTCCTAGAAAGCATTAAGCGCTGAGAGTGGGCGAGCCCCTAGAGCGAGCTTCCTGAGGTTCGCACAATAGGGAACTCCTTCCCGTGACATAAAAAAAATAAATTTTAATAAATTGACTCGGGGTAAAATGGGGAGGTTATGTTAAAATGTTGGGGTCAGGAGTCGAACCCGGATTGGTGGCCGCAGTCTTTCGTAGGGGGGAGGTTGACCAGCCTTGGCCACTTGGGACGTGCTTTTTATGTGTGGGTGGGGCTACTAAGTTTGTTTTTGTTTGGCGCTAAAAAGTATCTATAGTTTAGGGTAAGATTGGCGAAAATTTTAAAAAGGGTTATTGTAAAAAAAAATTAATTGTGGTTTAGGGAAAAAAGGCTCGGAGCATAGGTTTCTCTTTGGTGATCTCGAGTCGCCAAGCTTTTGCTTATAAGAGAATATTTTTGGGATTTTAAGGGAAGAGTGAATTGAGATTAGAGAGAGAGAGAGATAGACGAGAGGTGATTATAGATGTAGAAGAAACAGCGATATCACGGCTAAAGACAAGAAGGAATTTGACTTTTGACTTGAATTCCGGCGTGATAAGAGTGCGGCGTGCTGGATCTTGGGAAGAAGGCCCCTTTTAATCTACGTGTAAATCTTGGTAGTGTATCGACATATTTGAAGCTTCTGATGAAATCTCTTTTTGGAGGGGGGGGGGGGCGGACGGAATTTTGGTGAACCTAGCCCTATGTTTTTTTCACGCAGCACCGAGAATTTGATGAATGAGCGGACCTTCTAGTGTTAACATTGCTCATGTAGAGCATTTTTGGTGATCGAAAATTTCCCGCTAGTAAAGTTGGCATCTGCCATTACTGGTTCAAGCGGTAAGCCTTGCTTCGACACGGCGGCATACTAACATCCCAGGATGATGGTGTCTGACTTTCTAGCCCTTGTGTAACATGCGTCGGACTGGCCCATGTGCAAACATCCTCTCCAATCATGTGTGAAGGCAACATTACGTTAGACTTTGTGCCATAGTGTTTGAAACATCTTTAATGTTGCTTGCCAGATAATCTTCGCATAAACTGGAATGATCAATGGATCCTGTCTAAACGCTTACCCCTCCGATGTTTCGATAAGCCTCAGGCCGTAGTGATGAAACATTTTTGATCAAAATTGTGATGAACCAACGTCCTCCTTCGGCTACCTCTGAGTGTTCCTAACCCCGGCCAAATGGATAAGTACTTTTCTGTAATATTTCTGTATGCTCAAGTTTAAGTAGGGGAAAATTGTCGGGACTCACTGTTACTCAGCTAAACTCTTAAATGTAAATATTGTGATAATTGGTACATATTGGTACATCATTGATAAAAATTTCATGTGTGAATTTACCTTAAAAATTATATATTAAAAGTGTTTCTTTCTTGAGACCAGGGTTTCGATCTAAATTATCATGGTGTTTGAAAGTTTTAAAAATAATGAAATTGTCTTAGAAATTCTAGATAATATAGTTGAATTTGAAAGAATAAGTAGTAATACTTTGATATCTAAATGTTAATCAGTAGTTGGATTTTTAAGCATAAATTGTAATACTTTGATATTCTGAAATTCAATCAGTAGTTGGATTCAAATGATTAATTGTAAAGCTTTGAGAACTTGGTTTAATTGCAATGTTTTAATTGCTGTATACATTAAGAAGGACTTAATTGATAGATTGACTTTAAAGGTCGTCGCTTTTCCTAGGTGCTTTAAAAATTAAATTTTGAATTAAAAAGGGATATGACAAAGATATTTTTTCAGCTAAAGATTTAGGGTATCATTTTGTGAAATCATTTAAGTGAGAGATTTCTAAGATAAGAATTGCAAAATGCTAGAGGATTTCCAGATTCTTGTTCTGAAAGTTTTTTCTGTTTAATGCTAATAATGTTGATGTGTATTTAATGTGTGTTTATGTTTAATTAATTGAATTGATTTAGTAAATGATTGAGTTGAGTATTATATGTGCTGTAGCGTATTGGAGTTTTGATTGAGATGTTCTAATTTTTATTGCTATGTGTCTATCGAGGTGAGGCCCCCTCATAACTTTACAATTCATTCGTTGCATTGCGTTGTCAATAATAGTCTAGTGATTTCATGAAAGTATTGTTTAAATTTTATACATGATCAAATTGCTTAAATAAACGTTAGCCTTGAGAACTCAAAATCTTGTGTATGTCAAATTATTTATGCATTGCTGAAAATCACTATGTTGTATTCATGAATCTGCTAGAATTTTTTTAGAATTCTTAAAACCTTGGTATTTCTTTTAAAAACACAACGCATATTTGTACAAGGAAAGTTAAAGGATTAAATTGAAATTCTTTTAATGGTATGATCAATTGCTTGATGCAAAGTTTACTAAGTTAAAGACTGATTCATTAATTACTAGAATCTCAGTAATGATTAATCAATATTAATTAATATATAAAATTTAACAACATCACAAAGCACAGTACCCCTAGAGGGTCAGCGTGTGTGGTTTGGATGGAGCCTGAAATCAAAATAAAGCCTTCTAGAAACCATTTTCATGTTTAAAATGAAAGCCCTCCAGTGAAACTCATCAGGGTCATACAAACCGGAAATAATACAAATATAAACCAAGCCTCATTGAAACCATTTTCATGTTTAAAATGAAAGCCCTCCAATGAAACTCATCAGGGTCACACAAACCTGAAATAATACAAATATAAACAAAGCCTCCTTGCTCACACATTAGTCAAGTGTGCGTTTTCAAAACACATCACCACATTACTCTCCGTTAAGTATAACTTCATAAAACGTGGCCTAGTGCCATCACATCATGACAACCTGAGATACTAATTAAATTTTCCTGATAATTAAACATCTCTACACTGCGCGACATGAGAAAACGTGTTGCTCAGCAAGAAAAATGGAACTAATCCTGTGAAATATCCGTTATGGTGGTATCATGTAAAATGTCCCAGAAGCGAGGTAGGGTGAGAAAGGTGAAGCAAGACACAGAATGCCTTAATTAACTGAGAACCTCGATGAGCCAACGTTGTATTAAAAATGGGACTACTCGCATTTCACCACAGTAATTGGTGCGGTCTTTCAGGCATATTATCTGCTAATTATATCATAAATGAGAAAGATATTAATTGGCCCTCTAAAACCATTTATCCGTCAACTAATGCCTAGGGAAAGAGGGAAATATGATGCGTGTTGTAGGTTAGGATCTTCAACTAATTATGATGAAAAAGATCCTAATTTTGTTTCATTTTTATTTTTTCTTGTCAGAAGTATACAAGAGAAAGTATCATAATCGCCAAAAAATTTGACTTCGACGTTATGAATGTCCATGTTTTAGATCACCAATGGTGCGAACTATTCATTTGCTTGGGATTGTATGGTACAAATGTCTAATTTGGCTACATCAGCAGCTCGAAAAAAATGTTTTTGGAATTAACGTCTATCTGTCTTTCTGTCCGGGTATATGACAATTCGATATCTAGACGAATTAATTTTTTTTCTAATACTTTAACGATTACAACTTTCAGTGTATATAGGAATAAGTGAAATGGCAGATAATTAAGAAACGGTTTAGAAATAAATTATTTCGATATAATTTTTTTAAAAACATTAAAAATTGTCCTTATCGAGAAATCTGGTTTAGAAATGATATTTGAGTAGTTCCCATTTATAATCATAACTCAGAAGTAAATAAATATATTGGAGTGGAATTTTGAGTGTTGTCTTACATAGTGTTCTGATTATTGCTTGCAATATTTCAAATTGGTTAGTTGAGAATTAAAAAAAAAACGATTTTGAAAGTCCTGGTCGATTTAATACAAAAATGGCTCTCGTGGTTCTCAATTAATTAAGGCATTCTGTGTCTTGCTCCACCTTTCTCACCCTGCCTCGTTTCTGGGACATTTTATATAATTCCATCATAATGGATATTTCACAGGAGGAACATAAAGGTTATGAGGGTTAGCATACCAAATATTACAGATTATTCTAATAAAGAAAGCATTAGCAACAATTATAAAAACACACTAACGCTACGAAAAATTGTTAGAGATATGAGAGAGGACTGTTTTCCCTCTATGCGTGTACATAGGGCAGAATGTAATCAAAGTCAGAAGCCGAAACCGACGTAGTGTTCAGAAAGAGATCTTTAGTTTCATTTTTAACCCCTTAATTGGTCAATTCTTTTACCAGAAACGCTTACAAAAAAAGTCATATTTTTTACTGCATAAATTTTCGCTTCTGCTCTTCCTTAGTTAAAAAAATCCTTCAACGAAAGACCCGGATGGAGCATTTCGTAGATAGCTACGCCATCTGGTGAAAAATATTGATATTGTTGTTACGAGAATTAAAATTACGGGCAAACTGGAAAAGGAAAGGAGAAAATATTGATGCCCGTACGGCGTACGGGCATCAAACTAGTGAAAATGCAAATTGCATTAGTAGAAACGGGGACGAAATGATCATTGAATTCCAACACGTTCATTATTCAACAGATCCAATATTCATTACTTTTTAAAATAAATAATGTTACTCAATAAGAGACATACTTCACATGAAACAATACATAGTTATTAATTACGTTAAAATTCAAAATGATTATTTTTAATTATAGAAATTTAATTATAATTACTCTAATTATAGAAAACTGTAGCTGATCTTGCATAGAAATAAATTTTTGCTACAGTCTCCCTTTTATCAAAAATATTTTTTAAATATATTATAAATAATAAAATTGAAAGAGAAAATGCCCTAACAAAGTCCGTTAAGAAATTGGGCTCACTTGTGTTTAAAATACACATTAAAAATTATCATAAGTACAAAATCATAAAATTTAGAAAAACATATTTGAAATAAAGGTGATTATTAAGTATTTAAAAAAAAATTTTAAAAGATAATATAAAGCAGATGAGAAAATATAGAGAAGATAAATATAATAAAAATTACAAATTTTTACAGCCGAATTTTTAAAATATGTGACATAAGAGCTTTTTTTAAAAAATTCATTATTAATTCAAATTAAAGTGTTATTTGATATAGTAAAATAAAACCAAAAGCAAACGTTTAGAAGGATAAGGTCTATCACAAAAAAGGTGACAATTAATCTCACCCGGTGTTTGAGGTAATCGAAATTAGTTATGAATATGACACTTAATAATTCATGTCTGATACTCTTAACTGATGATAGTGTAATGGATCACATGATTTGATATGCATCACTTAGGTCATGGAATCTGACCATCCTTTACGTTCGCTGATACATGAAATGATTAATACCACCACTCATTTATCTTGAAAAGCATGCGAAGGATTGCTGCTTTTTTCCAACTTTTGCAAAATCTCAGTGCTTAAAGTTTTCTGAATGAGAAATTTACTGATTATAATAAAATGCGTTCACTGTAGCTCTTTTAGAGAAATATAGCAGATATTTTAACAAAAACATATTTCCCTAAAAAATCTTCCAATTTAATTGTGTAAAATCGACGGAGATTTGTAAGTAAAGTATCGACGAGCCAAATTTAGTAAAACTTTGCAAGGTTGAAAAGACAAGATTTTTCATAGAACCTAATATCTCATTCCACTCAACCTAGCAGAAGAAAAAATTGATGCTCATAGGTTTTTATCCTTTATTAGAAAGAAGATAAAAGGCTTAAAAACGAGGGTGCGACGAAACAAATGTTAATTATAAAAATTAACAGAATAATTATAAAAATGCTTAAAAGACCAATTATTGTGTCCATATGCTTATTTGCACAACCCTCGCAGCCCTGGTCAAAATAATAGTGTATTGTGCATTTTGTCGACAACAGTAGAGATTCGCCTGGATAGGTCTTCGACAGACTCCTTGGGTGTCTGGTACACAAGTTGCTTCACATTTCCTCAGCAGAGGTGCATTGGGTTAAGGTCTGGGAAAAGCAGCTGCCAAATCAAAGATTCAATAGGTCTATTCCACCGTTGGGAATATATCGAGTCCAAAATATGCTTGATGTTGATGGAAAACTGTCAGCTGCCCCATTTTGCAGAAATCACATGTCAGACAGCGTGATGAGTGGCACACCCTGCAAACGACTTGTAGAAGTTGCTGCAGAACACGATACAAAACGCCTGTTATAGGCTTTCGGGCAAAATCTATAAACTTATCATCCAAATGTCAATGTTATTCATCTGTTAATTGATATTCATTTCCACCTAGTATAGGATTAACATGCACAGATGAAGTTTTAATTTTTGCCAGTCTGATTTGGTCTGTTTCTTGCAAGAGTTCACGGGTGCGTTTCTTATATCAAATGTTAAGTCTCATGTGACATTATAACATCAGGATTAGACTTCTCTTATCCGACACTGTCCATCAACAGTCTGGTTGGTTGTTTCGTGTTTCTTGGCGCAAGAGCCAGTTTTGGCCATACTGCGCCACTCAGTCTCAACAGTCTGGATAACCCGGACTAATCATGCTTTGATACTATGTGTAAAAAATGTGTACTATATGGAGTGATTGTAAGTCAACAGTTGTTATCCAGTAACATTCTACAATTTTAAATGTTCAGACTAATTAGGAAGGATACATATACGGTCTGCTATAATTCTGTTGAATAACGCGAGAATAAATATTGAGTATTTAGTCAATAACACTTTTCTAATTTCTTCCTCTGTTTATCTCAATTCCACAAGGGAAAGCATTACAAAATAGTTAATGGGAAATCCTTGTTTATTGCCTCGGTTTTTGGTCTACCTGAGACAACGTAACCTAGAGGAGATTCGACTTTTCAGAAAATATGCGGAATAGCTGAAGAATATTAATTTGCTATGAGATAGTCGGTTCGAAAAGACTTTTCTGAACTTCTTAGGAAAATCACCGCATTCTCAAGATATTGACCATCAAAAGTTGACCAGATTCCCTTTCTCAGCTCTGTAATTTGACCGTATTTTAAATGACAAGACCTGTTTCGGAACCGTTTTAAAAAGAGATGGAATTTTGTTCAAAATAAAATAAGGTTTTAGAAACTTCTGGTAACCAATTTGAAATTTCGATTTATATTTTTTATTGTTCTTTATATCGTTTACTAATTCGTATTCAAAGTTAAAATGAAGTTAGTCTTCCAACTTCCAGACTTGCCAGTTTATTTGATAAGTGGGCCCCTGAGTTTTTATTGAATACTGATTTTACAGTACATGACAAAGACTTGGCTCCAAACAAAAATCTGCCGAACACGAAAAAAATATTTGTATAAAAATCTAAAATAATTAGAAGTTACAATTTCATCGTGAAGTTTCACCATTTTAACGCAAAACAAAACTGATAAATTGACAACACCAAGATTAGGTTAACTGCGAAGTAAAATTAAATTAGCTCAAAAAATTGTTTTGGTTTTATTTATATTTTTATAAAAAAATGGCGCGACAAAATACAAATTTTAAAAACATTTTTCTAAGTAAAACTTAAAGATTTTTCGAATATAGTGAAACATCAAAAAATAAGGATCAATTTCCTTGCATTGACTCAAAAATAAACCAAAGGAAAAATATAAATAAAATATTTAAAGTAACGACTTTTACTTCAAAATCTGGTTAACTGGTGGTATATGCATGTTGAATGCTGTTTAGGAGTTTGGTAATACCTATTGACTTCAGAGAAAAAGCAAAGAAAAAAGAAACAATGGAATACATTCGGTTTAACCACGGAAGTGAAATGTAATTGTCCTATAAATAGGACCCTGAGCGGTAACGGGTTAACATGCACACACGATTACTTACACAGTCACATGAGGTGCGATCACTGCATAGTGTATGCTATAGTGATCATTTTGTTTTCCATCGAGAAGGTTTAAAATGGCTGTTCTTACAATCCGTGGCTGTCTTTCTTCCTAGTTTTACACAATACCAACCGCCTGGGATGATTTATTCAAATAGGTAATAGTCCACCTCATATGGATTTATTCAAATTAACTTACGCAGGATTCGAAATCAGAAATGAATAAAACCATTTTATGTTTAAGATTCTGCCGTTTAAATGATAAAAAATTAAATCCTTGCAAACTTCGGGAGTTACTTTAATATTTTATTAATAAGCACACTCCAAACCTTCTAATAAAACTGGCAATAATACTTAACTGACATTGAATATTTGGAATTTATCACGAAAAAATACACTAACAACTGTGGAAACCTGCCTATCTGCCAGAGAAATATATTCCATTCAGCTGTTAAGCACGTCAATTCACGCGAAACCATTGAATCCGATTGTGGCTCTTCTTTCTTTACTGCCCACAGTACCTAGGAACTGAAATTAGATTGGGGAGAAGAAAGAAAAAGTAAAATGCAAAAGTGTCTATATTGAACTTTAAGAAAGGGATTTTCCCTTAGAAATTGGACTGAAAAAGTACTCTGTCTTCGTTTAGACCGGTGCGTGCTTGCGTTCTTTCAATAAAAACGGAGTAGGAGCTTTTGTTATTGGTCTTTTCATTTTGAACTGAGATTTAAGGAGCGATAGACTTTGCGGTTGGTTTACGAAATACGAGAAATAAGAATAATTTTTAGTCTGGGAAGAACGATATATGAGTAATCTTATTCAAGACTTTATGGGAAAATATTCCCCGTATTAGACAAATTAAGATATTCAAATAATTCTAATAACTTTCCTATTTTTGCTATAATCAGTGGCAGCTTAGGTTCAGACAGGTGCAGACAAGCGATTTGTGTCAGATAAGTAAGTCATCAGTAACAAAAAATGTCTGAGAAACGATTAGCTGTTTGAAGTACAATGATAGCGGTTGTGTACTACACACGCACCTCCAATGCTATTTTGATTTCCCACCAAATACTGGGGGAAATGCCAAACAAAATTGTCGTTAATAACTTGTCTGTCGTTCATGCGTCGCTGGATGTAGGTATGCAGTACCTAACTGCTATCAATACACTTCACGCTGCTGATTGCTTTTCCGACAATTTGTGTTGCTATTGATTTGCCCCACTCAAATTGCACTTGTGCACCGGAATTAAATTGACAATACCTAGAAACCTACGAGAAACGATATCAAAGGCAAATGACGTAAGACATCTTTTTGTACCTGGTAGAGGTGGTTTTTAACGCCAAAAGGTTTAGTAAAACTAGTCAAGGACTTATGATTAAGGGAAAATCTAGCATTTCTGTTGGTTAAAGTGACCTTAGAGCACCTAGGTGGAAGTCTGACTTCTCTGCAATATATGGGTTAGGTTATTTTCTTGGAAGGCGTTTATGGGAAAATTGGGCAATATATTTGCGTCCGAGGTCTCTCCAAAGATCTCGATTTCGAAACCTGATTCCGTTGTATTAGCGCCAAGCATCTTTCCATGTGCGTGATGTGAAAGTTTGGAGAGGGGATGATGGCTCAGGTATCAACCACGGTTAAAAATCACGAGGTCAGTCCCTAAATAGCATCCGTGTATTTTCTACACGAGCTAATCAAACCAAACTGAGTTGAATAAAACATCGTTTTTCTGGTTTTGCTCCGATTCTAAGTTTTTCATATGTTAAACTCCCTTTATAGGTATTGACAAAATGTTTTCACTTAAAATAATGAGTGGTTTGAATTAAAGTATCCATGTATATCCATGTTATTATGTATCCCTGTTAAAATTAAAGTATCACCAAAAGAAAAAAAAACAGTGATTATACGAGGGTTAAATCTGGATCATATGCATTTTTGAATGGGCTGAATTAAAATATCCATGATTATGCATCCCTATTAGAATTAAAGTATCGTTAGAAGAAAAAAGGCAATGATTATAAGAGCGTTAAATCTAGATGGTATGCATTTTATAAGAACAGGAAACAAATTCACATAAATAATTTCGAAAAATGAAAGATACGGGGAAATACATGAATAATTCCTAGTATAAACATAACCATCGGTGTCGAATGTTGTTACATTCACAATCTTAATGAAATCTCGTTATAAGTTCAAGTCATATAACATTTGCTTCACCACCTCCAGCCAGCAAAACGGACATTTATCTTATCTGTTCTTTGTATGCCTGAGCAGATTTTATGCTCATTTTCATGTATTTTAAATATGTTTACAGTATCCTTATTGTATGCTTAATTACTGCTCTTGTTCAGAGAATACAAGTAAACTTTTATAAGGCTTTAAATAAAGCCCTATCCTGGGGGATGGTCTGGTCCAGTGTGGGTCCCTGGGGCGGCTTTTCCCCACTGGTCCTTCTCCGGCCCTACACCCTTCGGGTTGGACTGGTCCAGCGTGGGTTTCCATCCATAACATTTGCTTGCAACTGCCATAAATACCTAAATGTTCATTATGAATGTATATAAGGAAAAGACTTTTAAGGGAGATGAGCCTTTATTTTTAGAAGATGCTTATTTTCTATATAATATTTTTTGTCTTTCTCTGTCCTTATATTCTAACATACTCACCAAGAAGATTTGAAGCGCATAGGACTACTGGTATTTCACTTTATTTTGCTTTGATCAAGCATACAGGGTGTTCATTAATTATTGTCGGGGTTTCCGTACCTCATAACTTTCGAATAAAAAATATTACGCAAGAACCGATTACGTATTCATAAATTACAACTCAAAGAATTTTACGTGGCAACAATGCGATCTTAGAGCATTTGCAGTCTGGGTAATTATGACGTCATAAATAAAAATGGTGACCGTGCAAGAAAAAGCAATGTGTGTATTGTGGTTTCTTGAAACTAAATCAGTCATAACTACTCAACGTCGCTTCAGGACCACGTACAAGAAGGATCCTCCTTCGGATAATTCTATCAGACGCTGGTTAACACAATTTCAGGAAACTGGTAGCGTTCTACACCGAAAGGGAGCGGGAAGACCGAGCACTTCGCAGGAAAATGTTGATCGCATCCAAGAAACGTTTACTCGCAGTCCACGCAATGTTTGTCAAGAACATTGTGTACAAGACCCTCTTGATGAACTGAAGCGCAGAATTGTTACTGTGATCCAAAATGTTACCCCACAAATGCTGAAGAACACTTGGAGGGAAATCGAATTTCGTCTCGATGTGTTACGAGCCACGAAGGGCACCCATGTGCAAATTCATTAATCTTTTTAATATCATTAATAAAATTCTTTGAGTTGTAATTTACGAATACGTAATCGGTTTTTGCGTAATATTTTTTATTCGAAAGTTATGAGGTACGGAAACCCCGACAATAATTAATGAACACCCTGTACTTAAAATGGTATCACCCTGAATTTAGTAGGTGGTTAACAGCGTATAGAAAATAATTATGAATTAAACACAATACAAATTTTTTTGGCAAAATCAGAAAATAATAATTAAACAAGTGTTCGTAAAATATTTCATTGACGGAGCGAAGCGAGGTCTGTTTTAACTCGGTGGTTCGGCACTTTGTCTGTTTTCCTGTAAATTTATTTGTTACGCATTGACGATTGAAAGCCTTGTTTCATTTCTTTCGATATTATTACGAACAACGTGTGTGTAAGGATTTTTATTTTGACGTGAAAATGTCTTTCCGCTCGTTACAGTGATAGTCGGTCGAACTATCTTGTGTGACAAAACACCGTCCGATTTGAATCGCTAATAACTACGAGATTAATAATGCGAAAAGAATGTTTGATCACACAACGGATAGATTATATATATAAGAGTTTGTCGCAAACTATTTGTTTTGCCCGTGACGTCATCGTACCAGTGTAGGCGCATGCGCGTGATTGTTATGAACTAGCTTTATGTAAGGTTATAAAGAAGTGTAGCGTGGAAACGCGGTTAGCTAGGCGGTTGATTCTGGTGTCATTTTAAAAAGCTTTAGGAGTATTAGTTGGACCCAAAGTGAGACAATAAAAATATTTATCAGAATATAAGTAAAAATCTGTATTAAATTGAAAATTTCAAACTCCGCAAGTGTTTTTATTATAACATGCAGAGTTTCCTTTCGAATTGTACTTAACTTACAGAATACCTGACAATACGTAAAAGGAACATTGTATTAAAATTTCAATTCAAAAAGCTGAATATTACGGGAAATATGAGCATTTGTAGTAAATAATGTTTTGCTGCACATACGCGAAATGTAGTTCTATATATCGTCAACAGATGGCACCATCAAAATCTACTCTAAATAAAACATAAGAGAGGCGCAGTTCGGGTCCGTGCCGTAGACTTTTCGTGAAAAAATCGGGATAAAATCATAAAACAAGTGTTTCGTATTAACATGTAATTTAATTATCAATATCTTTAATACAATATTTACACAGAGTAGTATAATGGTTACGGAATAGATAAATCACAAGCTACCATAGACCCTTGCTACATACGATAAACTTGTGATTTATCTATTCTGTATCCATTATACTAGTCTGTGTAAATATTGTATTAAAGATAATTAAATTACATATTAATACGAAACACTTGTTTTATGATTTTATACCGACGCTTTCACGAAAAATCTACGGCGCAGATCCGAACTGCGCCTTTCTTATGTTTTTTTATTCCATTACAAGATGGTGTCGTTTAAATGCTTCAGCTTTTTTCGACTATTTTTACCAAACGGCCATTTATAGTGCGTACAAAAATATCGAAAATAGCAAATGGTATTTAATTGTAATTTTGTGAATGTTGGTAAAAGCAGAGACTTGTGCAAATATTTCGTATTAGAAAAAAAAAATGTAGAAACTTTTAAAGACTGCGATGAACATAGATCTTATATTTTTTTCCGGGGGGAGACGTCTCGAATTCTATTCTTCACACTTCACAGAACTACTAGTTTATTTCGCGTAATAAGTTTATAATGTTACAAAAGACATGAGCAATGTAAACTTTTGCATGTATTCTAAGGCAATATATTTTATGTAATGTGTTATAGGGTTAACATAACAAGGTTTTACGAGGAAGTTAATGTATTGTTACAAATAAATCTTTAGAATGTTCTACGTAAGACACATTCTACAGCATATTTACATTTATGCTAACTTAAAAATAATATTCACTTGTAGTAAAAGCTGTGATGTATGGCAGTGTAAAGAACAAACTAAAACATTTATTTCTTCTTAAACACACATTTTATTTCATCCGCAAGTAAACATTCGAAGCGCATGAAAGATCTACCCGTTGCTTCTTTCTTTTGAATTCTGCAGGTTTCAAGTTACATTCTTCCAGGAAATTTATATTGTTCTCCGCGCCATTAATTTTCAACATCTGTATCCAAATGTCACGCATTTTTCTAAGGAAAAATGCAAAACACCATTTCTCAAGATAAGTTTACATAATTGAATTCATTTTATAGTTTTATTAAATATAGTAGATTTTCTTCCTTTTAGATTTGAGCCGGCGAGGCAAATATTCATATAATTCTACGTTTTTCATTATTATTTTTGCCAGAAGAAGCGTTAATTTTCTAAAGGTTTTCGTAACTTCTAAACGAACATGAAAAATTTCATTCATAAATTCATGTATCATGAAATATTTAAATAAGTTCATTAATTTTATGTTGTATTGTTTTGGGACCCTGGGGGGGGGGGGCGGATTCGCACATGGCCATTGGCGAAGTTTGGAACAGTGTAAGTAATTAATAATGCCTGTCAAAAATCACCAATGTCATCTAGACGGCGGCGGGTGAAATGGCCAGTTTAAGAAGAAGTTTGGATTGTGTCACAGGAGAACATAATATGTCTACAAGGGCCGATAAGCGTTTTGCCTAGGTATATAAAAACCTTTGAGGGCATACATGACGGAGACGGGTAGAGTGTAGAAACCGGCATCGTTTAGACCAGATGCCGTTAAAATGGTTTAAACAGTATTAGTATTTCTCTTAGGAAAAGCGTTAGTTCTTCCTCGGTAATTCTAGAATACTGTCAATTTTTAGTTTACTAGTTGTTGAATTTTCATCGATAGATGGTGCCCGAGGATATTTAATTGTAATTTACTCAAAATAATTTATATATTTATTCTGTAATTCGAATATTTAACTTTTACATTCAAATAGTGTTCAATTTAAGTCTATTATTAAAATTATTTATAGTAGAACCCCGCTAATCCGAAATTCCGGTTAATCCGAACCGATTTTATTTTCGAAAATTATATGTAATTTCAAAGATTACATGAAAAGATTTAAATATACATACTAGAAACAAAAATGTACTTTTCCAGCATGCATAATTTTGTACACATTGAAAAAACTAATGCAATTCGCCGTAAGATAAGGTCACTTCATACAGAAGCACATCCATTATTCTAATGAAAAGAGGAAACATATTCTCTTTCTATTGCTTTTGAATAAAAATATTCAAGAGATAGTAGTACTGAGTACTTATAACTTACATTTTTTTTTTAGCACACATCTTTTTCTTTTCTATTTTTATCGGAATTGCGGGTAATCCGAATTTTTTGTAATCCGAACAGGCACCGATCCCAGTTAGTTCGGATTAGCGGGGTTCTTCTGTATATTTGAATGTATTTTGAAAAACTTTGAATTTTGTATTGTATAATTGTTATTTTTGTGTATATTGATTGAAGCAAAGACTTGTGTTAGCAATTCGCATTCGGTTGAAAAATGTCAGTAACGTTCAACATTCTAAAACATGGAGATTCATCAATATCTCGAGGTCGATATGTTAGACTTTTCGAAATTTTAGACGTCAAAATTTTAGATGAAATTTTACTTTCGTTCTGCATACTAACTAAACAAGAAAGCAAAAAGAATAAACTAATCTCTCCTCCATTTCATATTATTTTTCTTGATACTTTGTGGATTTTTTTATCTCATTTTTTTTTCATTTTCCTTCTCAGACTTGCTTTATTTGACAATTTATAATTCCATGGCAAAATAAACGCAACGCATTCAAAGTGTAACACGAAGAAGCACAACGAAATGTTGTCCAAACTTATCGTGCATCTGGTTTCATTTTACGACTTCTTTGATCCATTCCTCACTCACAAACTACATTGTAAAAAGGTATGTGGCCATGATGACGTACTCGGGACCGAAAATCCAAGATATAAATCTGGATATTTTATGTGTCTATAAAACAAAACTTGAGAGCTTCAAGGAGATCAGTAAGCTCTTTTTAAAGTCCTCTCCTTTCTTTGCAACATTTTTTTCCAAGACATTTTGCAAGATGGCGGATTTTCTGATGTTGGAAAATCTAAAGGTCTGAATGGAAATCTGCACTAAATGGCTTTTCCCCCTTATCTGAAATGTGGTTGTATACAAATATGTACAGGACGTGCACGAAATTGTGATTGTTATCACCTTGTCATAAGGAAGAAAACATCATCAGTTAAGTTTAGCTATATTAACGTCCCGTTTTGAAGCAACACGAGGGCTATTACGAGATTGACCTTATAATTTTGAGCCGTGGTCATATGACAAGGACGACACTTGAACTGGCACCGCCCTCTCTAAATTTGTACAGCGTTTGAAGTTAGTGAGGCTATCTGCAACAGAATGCCTCAATGTTAAAATTGACGTAATTTTATTCTGTATACAACTGGCTGGGTTTTTTTGGAGTTTTGTATTATCTATATATTTAAAATAATGTGTTAAAACCTTCAGACAGTTCGCCAGCCCCAACCACTCTTCGGATTTCGATAATTTTTATTTCATATGAAAGCTTATGACGTCTAGATATGTCATTAAGGGTCGCCTGCCCCCAACCCCACACCCATTTTCGAACGAAATCAAAAAATTATTTCTCCACCATACATTCTCTTCGGGAAAAAACCTTTAGACAGTTCGCCAGCCACAACCACTCGACGTATCTCAACAATTTGCATTTCATATGAAAGCTTATGACGTCTAGATATGTTATCAAGGGTCGCCTACACTCCACCTCCCCCCATTTTCGAAAGAAATCGAAAACACATTTCTCCACCGTATATTCTCTATGGGAAAAAACCTTTAGACAGTTCGTGAGCCACAACCACCTGACGTATTTCGACAATTTGTATTTCATATGAAAGCTTATGACATCTAGATATGCCCTCAAGGATCTCCTCAGCCCTGAAGCCTTAATTTTCGAGCTATATTGCAAAAAAAAGGATTATATTAACGGAAATAACGGAGATTTATTTTCGAAATAGCACCGTGCTCCTGAGCCTCAGAAATTGGACTGATTTCGACAATTTATTTCGTCACTTCTTTTAAACAATTAACGATCAGAATGTTCCGCTTTATTTTCTTAAGTTTGAAATAGTATTTTTCATTTGTATTCAGTTCTGTTACATTTCATTCCAATTTAATTTAACTTTAATAGCAGACGATTTTGTTGCGACATCTCTATAATTTGGTTTTAATAGCAGACGATTTTGATAAGACATATCTATAAATATTATTATCTTTGTTTTAGTTAATATTTAATGTAAAATCAGTCGCAGACGATTTTGTTTCCTTCCTAAATATATTGTCATTAGATTGGCTACAAGAAACTTAGTTGTTGCTAAAAACGTTTTACGGAATGCAACGTTGTTGAATCAGAGAATGAAGTTGTTTCTGGAGGAAGCATTTTAATTTTGCGTTGACTTTTGTTTTCATCAATAATACCAACAGTTCCATCACAATGGCGAGTCAAAAATATTCTAAAATACCTGTTGTATGTGATGGAAACTACTTATTTAGGGCGATATCATTCTGCATTTATGGATTTGAAGACTCTCTTGCCGAAATTCATGAGAAAGTTAT